>JAVTVJ010003502.1:0-19213 GCA_034509425.1 Eopsaltria australis
GGGGCTGGGATTGGGATCGGAGCCGGGATCGGGGCCCGGACCGGGATCGGAGCCGGGATCGGGGCCGGGATCGGGGCCGCGATTGGGGCTGGGATTGGGATCGGAGCCGGGATCGGGGCCCGGACCGGGATCGGAGCCGGGATCGGGGCCGGGATCGGGGCCGGGATCGGGGCCGGGATCGGAGCCGGGATCGGGGCCAGGATCAGGGCTGGGATCGGGGCGGGGATCGGGGCCCGGATCGGGGCCGGGATCGGGACCAGGACCGGGATCGGAGCCGGGATCGGGATCGGGGCCGGGATTAGGGCCGGGATTGGGGCCGGGATCGGAGCCGGGATCTGGGCCGGTATCGGGATCGGGGCCGGGATCGGGGCCGGGATCGGGGCCGGGATTGGGGCCGGGATTAGGGCCGGGATCGGGGCCGGCTCAGCCGTCTGGGGCCGGGCTCGGACAGGATTTTCCCCCTGGATCAGGATTAGGCCGGGAGAGGCCGGGGAGGGGTGGGGGATGGGGATGGGGTCCCACGGGTGGGGCTGGGGTGGGAATGGGGCAGCCGGCACCCACCAGTGACCAGTGACCAGTGACCACCAGTGACCAGTGACCACCAGCACCCACCAGTGACCAGTGACCAGTGACCAGTGACCAGTGACCAGTGACCAGTGACCACCAGTGACCAGTGACCAGTGACCACCAGTGACCAGTGACCAGCAGTGACCAGTGACCAGCAGTGACCAGTGACCAGTGACCAGTGACCACCAGTGACCAGTGACCACCGGTGATCAGTGACCAGTGACCAGTGACCAGCAGTGACCAGTGACCACCAGCACCCACCAGTGACCAGTGACCAGCAGTGACCAGTGACCAGCAGTGTCCAGTGACCACCAGCACCCACCAGTGACCAGTGACCAGCAGTGACCAGTGACCAGCAGTGTCCAGTGACCAGCAGTGACCAGTGACCACCAGTGACCACCAGTGACCAGTGACCACCAGTGACCAGTGACCAGCAGTGACCACCAGTGACCAGCAGTGACCAGTGACCAGTGACCACCGCTGACCAGTGACCAGCAGTGACCAGTGACCAGTGACCAGCAGTGTCCAGTGACCAGCAGTGACCAGTGACCACCAGTAACCAGTGTTCACCAGTGCCCAGTATCCACCAGTGACCAGTGTCCACCAGTGACCAGTGTCCACCAGTGACCAGTGACCACCAGTAACCAGTGTTCACCAGTGCCCAGTATCCACCAGTGACCAGTGTCCACCAGTGACCAGTGACCAGCAGTGACCAGTGACCACCAGTAACCAGTGTTCACCAGTGACCAGTATCCACCAGTGACCGGTGTCCACCAGTGACCGGTGTCCACCGGCACTCACCAGTGTCCAACACCCCCAGTGCCCACCAGTGTCCACCAGTGTCCACTAGTGTCCACCAGTGTCCAACACCCCCAGTGCCCACCAATGTCCACCAGTGTCCACCAGTGTCCACCAGTGTCCAGTGTCCACCAGTGCCCAGCACCCCCAGCCCCTGACGCCCCAGTGCCTCACCCAGAGCCCCCCCCCCAGCCCTTCCCCCCCTTCCCCTCCCCCCTCCTCCCTTCCGCTCCTGGAATTTTCCGGAATTTGCTGGAATTTGCCGGAATTTGCCCAAATTCGGCTCCCGAGGAGCTCAGGTTTTATTTTGGGGCCGCAGCGGCTTTTCCTGGGCACATCGAGTTCCCCGCGGCTCCGCAAATCCCAATCCGCGGGGCCGGGCTCCCGGAGCGGAGATAATTCCCGAGGGATGGAGAGGCTTCCTGGGAATTGGCTTTTGGGGGGAAAAAAATGTGAAAAATAATCATAAAAATATAAAATATTTCAAATATAATCCCAAAGAGCCGCGTTTTGGTGGGAAGGGATGGAGAGGAGGCTCCTCCGGCCCGGCTGCTCCTCAGGGTGGGAATTCTGCCTCCTTTCCATGCGGAAACGCTTCCCAAAATCTGAAAAAATCGTGGAAATCAGGGAAATTCCTTCCCTGCATCCCAATTCCAGGGATGCAGCTTCCCGGGGAATCCCGGTGGAGATCCTGGGGCTCACCAGGGGTGTTTTCCACAGGCATCCCAAAAATCCTCCTTGGCCATCCCAAAAATCCTCCTTGGCCAAGGATTTCCTTGGCCATCCCAAATGTTTTCCTGGTCCACCCCAAATATTTTCCTCGTCCATCCCAAGGTTCTTCCTTGACAATCCCGAGGATCTTCCTTGTTTATCCCAAATGTTTTCCTTGTACATCCCAAATGTTTTCCTGCTCCATCCCAAATATTTCCCTCGTCCATCCCGAATGTTTTCCTGCTCCATCCCGCTCCGGCAGCTCCGGGAATGAGGCAATCCGGCTCTGGGAGCCGTCGGGAGCCGCGGGGCCCGGGATGAATTTCCCGGCGATTCCCGGCACAGATTGGGATTTCACGGCCCACCGGAGATCCCCGCCCGCCCCCGGCTCCGGGCCGAGAAAAGCGGAGGCCGGTGCCAATCCCGGAATTCCGGTGCCAATCCCGGTGCCAATCCCGGAATTCCGGTGACAATCCCGGTGCCAATCCTGGAATTCCGCTGCCAATCCCGGAATTCCGGTGCCAATCCTGGATCTCAGGGTGCCAATCCCAGAATTCCGGTGCCAATCCCAAATCTCTGGATGCCAATCCCGGATCTCTGGACGTCAGTCCCAGATCCCCAGTGACAATCCTGGATCTCAGGGCGCCAATCCTGGAATTCCGGGTGCCAATCCCGGATCTCTGGGTGGCAATCCGAAATCTCCGGTTGCCAATCCCGGATCTCTCACTTTGGGGATCCCCTGGCAGGATCCGGGATTGGATCCGGGATTTTGGGATTGGGGAGCGGTTTGGGGTCAGCGCAGGGACTCGCTGGACACTTCCTGATGTCGGGATTCGGGATCCAAGGCCGGGATTTGGGATCTGGAATCCAAGACTGGAATTTGGGATCCAGTGAAGGGATCTGGGATCCAAGGCTGGAATTCGGGATCCAATACCAGGATAATGGCTCAGACACGAGGATAATGAGCCAAACATCGGGATAATGGGGAAATATTTGGGAAAATGGGCCCAAAACTGGGATAACAGACCAAACACCGGGATAACGGACCAAACACCGGGATAACGGACCAAACAAACACCAGGATAACGGACCAAACACCGGGATAACGGACCAAACACTGGGATAACGGACCAAACACTGGGATAAATGGATCCAACACCTGGATAAATGGATCAAACACCGGGATAACGGACCAAACACCGGGATAACGGACCAAACACCAGGATAACGGACCAAACACCGGGATAACAGACCAAACACTGGGATAAATGGATCCAACAGCTGGATAACAGCTGGATCGGAGCTGCCCAGGCCACGCCGCCTTCTCCCCCCGACTCTTCCCAGATTTTGGGGTCTCCCATCCCCCCCCCCAGCCCCATCCCGGGCTCTGGAGTGCGGACACAGCGGATTCCGGATCCCGATCCCGGCGTCAGCAAATTCCCGGCTCCTCCCGGACCTCCCTCATTCCCCTCCCCCTCCTCCTCCTCCTCCTCCCCAAATTCCGGGCAGTGGGGGCAGCTCCAGGGGGCCCCTCCTGCTCCAGGGAAGGATTTGGGTGGATTTGGGAGAAAATCCGTGGATGTGGAGATGTCCGGGAATGTCATCCCAGCGTGGATTCCCCTCTGGATGGTTCCCATGGGATCGGTTTTAACAAAAATCCGTTATTTTCGCCCCGTTTTTGTTGCGGTTCGTCCCGGATGCTCCGGAGGCCGGAATGGGGAGGGATTTGGGAATTTGGGGATTCCCAGAAAAAGAGAGGAGCGATCCAGGAGCCCCTCGTGCATCCCAGAACTCTGGGAATGTGCAGGGCCCAGGATCGCAGCCGGGGCAGGGAAAAAAAATGCTTGGAATTCCCCAGGAGAGAGGGGAAAAAAATGGGATTTTCCATGGAAAAAAATCTGGGAAGGAGGGGCTGGATGGGCTCTGATCCCGCTGCTCCCCGACCCCCTTGGCCGAGCTCCGCGGCTGAGCCAGGCAGAGATTCCCGGGATTTTTTCCAGGTTTCCTCCAAATCCCTCCAGGCAGGAAAAAAAAAAACCCAGAACTATTTAGGATTAAAGGGGAAAAAAAAGAGGGAAGAAAAAGAAAAAAGAGGCAAAAAAAAGAGGAATGGGAAAAATTCCAACCGGAGGAGCTCCCACGCCCACAGGTGTGCACACACGTGGCCAGGTGTGCATCCAGGTGTGTCCAGGTGTGCATCTCCAGGTGTATCCGGTGTCGTCTCCAGATATTTCCAGACGTGCATCCAGGTGCGCATCTCCAGTTGTGTCCAGGTGTTCCCAGCTGTGTCCAGGTGTGTATCTCCAGGTGTATCCAGGTGTGTCCAGGTGTGTCCAGGTGTTCCCAGCTGTGTCCAGGTGCGCATCTCCAGGTGTGTCCAGGTGTGTCCAGGTGTTCCCAGCTGTGTCCAGGTGCGCATCTCCAGGTGTGTCCAGGTGCACCCCAGTGTTTCCAGGTGTCCAGGTGTGCATCTCCAGGTGTGTCCAGGTGTGTCCAGGTGTGTCCAGGTGTGCATCTCCAGGTGTGTCCAGGTGTGTCCAGGTGTGTCCAGGTGTGCATCTCCAGGTGTGTCCAGGTGTGTCCAGGTGTGTCCAGGTGTGCATCTCCAGGTGTGTCCAGGTGTGTCCAGGTGTGCATCTCCAGGTGTGTCCAGGTGTGTCCAGCTGTGTCCAGGTGTGCGCCTCCAGATGTGCCCGCGCACATCTCCAGGTGTGCCCAGGTGTGCACGCGCGTGCCCGGATGCGCACGCAGGAGCACAACCCCGGCTTTCCCCGCTCGCACACGCGTGTGCACACCCCAAAATGTACATTTGCACCCCCAAAATGCAGGTGTGAACCCCAAAATGCAGGTGTGAACCCCAAAATGCAGGTGTGAACCCCAAAATGCAGGTGTGCGCCCCGACACGTGTGCAAACACGTGCAACGCGTGAGAACGAACACGAACCCCCGGAACACACGGGCGCAGCGACGCACGCGTGTGCACACCCCAAAATTCACACGGACGGACCCCAAAACAGACATTTACACCCCAAAACCCCCCCGCACACCCCAAACACGTACTTGCACACGCGAACACACACGTGCACGCCCCAAAATACACGGACAGACCCCAAAACTCGCGATTGCACCCCAAACATGTTTGTGCACACCCCAAAACACGCATTTACACCCCAAAACACGCATTTACACCCCAAAACACGCATTTACACCCCAAAACACGCATTTACACCCCAAAACACGCATTTACACCCCAAAACATGCTTGCACGCCGCAACACACATTTGCACACCCAAACATGCGTGCGCACACCCCAAAACCACACGTTTACACCCCAAACCACGCTTGCACACCCCAAAACACCCTTGCACATCCCACCACACCCACGCACACGCCCCACCACGCGTTTGCACACGCAAACACACGTGCACACCCCAAAACACACCCGTTTGCACCCCAAAACACACGTTTACACCCCAAACCACACGTTTACACCCCAAACCACGGTCGCACACCCCAAAACGCACTCGCACACCCCACCGCACACATTTGCACGCGCAAACCACACGTGCACACCCCAAAACCACGCGTTCGCACCGCGAACACACACCTTCACACCCAAAAACACCCTTGCACACCCCAGATCACACATTCACACCCAAAATCACGCCCGCACACCCCAAAGCCGGGCTTGCACACCCCAAAACCGGGCTCGCACACCCCAAAACCGGGCTCGCACACCCCAAACCGGGCTCGCACGCCCCAAAGCCGGGCTCGGACGCCCCAAAACCGGGCTCGCACGCCCCAAACCGGGCTCGCACGCCCCAAACCGGGCTCGCACGCCCCGAACCCGGCCTCGCACGCCCCGAACCGCGCTCCCGTTTGCACGCGCACCCCGCACGCGCTCCCCCGCGCGGCCCCACGCGTGACACGCGCGCGCGGCCCCGCTCTCCCCCTCCCTCCCTCCCTCCTTTCCCTCCCTCCTTTCCCTCCCTCCTTCCCCTCCTTCCCCTCCTTCCCTCCCTCCTCCTCCTCCTCCTCCTCCTCCTCCTCCTCCTCCTCCCTCTCCCCGCACACGCAGCTCCCTCTCCCCCCTCTCCTCGCCCCCCTCCGCCCCCCCCGGGCCCGGCCCGCCCCCCGCCCGCTCCGCCCCCGCCGCCGCCGCCGCTCGCTCGGGGCTCGGCGCGGAGCGGGAGCCGCCGGAGCTCCGTGGCCCTTCCCGGCCCCTGCCCGGCCCCGGCCCCGGGCCAGGCTCCCAAAAAAAAACCCCAGCGCTGCCGGTACCGGGGGGGGGGGCGGCGCGGGGCCGAGAGAGGGGCGGCGATCCCAACCCAAGCTCCCCCCGACCCCTCCGGGACCCCCGGCGGGCCCTGCCCGGAGCGCGGCCGCCCCGGGACGGGAGCATGCGGATCCTCCTCGTCCTGTGCCTGCTGACTCTCGCCGGGACCCGCGGGCAAGGTGGGCACCGCCGCGGGGAGGGAGGGGGCAGCGGCAGCGGGCGGGGGGCTCCGCGGGGCTCGGGGAGCGGGGATTTTGGGGGCAGCGGGGGCTGAGGGGCAGCGGGCAGCGGGCGGGGGCCGGCCCGGAGCGCCGTTCCCAACTCCGCGGGCAGCGCTCCAGCCCCGCTCGCCGCCGGTCCCGCCCGTTCCCCGAGGGATGAGAGCGGCTCCGGCTCGGGGAGGGGTCCCCGAGGGGTTCTGGGGGTGCTGGAGGGGCCTGGGTTCGGTGCTCGTGACGGTACCGGGGGGGGTTCGGGTGGAATTCGCCTCAATCCCGGGCCCGGTTCTCGCAAATCCTGCGGTTGGTTCTTGTGGATTCCTCGCCGCTCCGGTACCGGCGGGTCCTAAAGGAACCGGGGCCGGTCCTCGTGGACCCCCCTGCCTTCGGTACCGGGGGATGCCGATGGAACCGGGCCCGGTTCTTCGCGATCCTGGCGTTGGTTCTTGTGGATTCCCCCGATCCGGTACCGGGGATCCCGATGGAACCGGGCCCGGTCCTCCCAAATCCCGGGGCGGGTTCTTGTGGATCCCCCCTCCGGCACCGGGGGGTCCCGATGGAACCGGGCCCGGTCCTCCCCACCTCGGGGCCGGTTCTTGTGGATCCCCCTTCGGTACCGGGAGGTCCCGATGGAATCCGGGCCGGTCCTGCTGGACCCCCCGCTTCGGTACCGGGGGTCCCGATGGATTCGGGCCCGGTTCTCCCCAGTCCTGGGGCTGGTCCTCGTGGACTCCCCCTCCGGTACCGGGGGGTCCCGATGGACCCGGGCCCGGTTCTCCCCAGCCCGGTTCCCCCGGTTCCAGTCCTGTTGGATCCCCCGGACCGGGATCAAGGTTTTGGGGCCCCCCCGGTTCTGGATCCTGGGCGCCCATCCCGGATCGGGGCCGGTTCGGGGCGGGCAGCGGTGGCCGGAGGGGGGGTGGGGGTCCTGGGGTCAGACGGGACCCCCGGGAGGGCTGGGGGTGAGGAGGGGACGTGACCCGGCCTGGGGGGCGTCTGTCCGTCTGTCCGGCCGTCCATCTGTCCGTGTGTCCGTCCGTCCGTGGCGAGTGCCGGGGCCACCTCCGGGGGGGTCCCCAGGACCCCCAATCCAGACATTCCTCGGAAAAGGGGCCGGGGGGAGCCTGGACCCCCCCCTTTTCCCACCCTTTTCCCAGCCCCACCCCCTCCAGAGCTGCCGAGGGGGGGGGGGAACACCCTGACCCCCCCCCCCCGGGACCCCCAAAATCCGCGCTGTGCCCTCCCCGGGGAAACTGAGGCACGGGGGAAGCTGAGCCAAGGTCACGCTGAGAGAAAGCAGCGGGGCGAGGAGGGGGGGAACAACCGCGCTGTGCCCCCCGCCCCAAAATCCCCCCAAATCCCCCCCCCAGCCCCGCGGAGGGGAGGGAGGGGGCACCCCCAGCCCCGCCGCGAGTTTTGGGGGGTTTTTTTGGGGGGGTTTTGGGGGGCACTGCCCCGCGCTCAGGCAGCCCCAGCGCGGCCTCCGGCTCCTTTCCCAGCTGCAAAATCCAATCTAATTTTTAATTAAGGGGGCGGCGTTGCTAAGATGCCAAGAGGAGAGAGAGAGAGAGAGGGAGAGGGAGAGAGAGAGAGGGAAAAAAGGGATAAAAAAGATAAAAAACCGCAAAAAAAATCGCCTCGACCCCGGGGGTTTTCAAAGGAGCGCGCAAAGGCTCGGATGGGGCCGGGGGCAGCGCCGGAGACCCCCCCGAGCCCCGCGCCGAGCCCGGGGAAGCGCCGGGGGCTCCGCGCTGCCCTCCCGGGAACAAACGCGGCCGCGCTCCCGCCCCGGGGCCATGCGGAGAGCGAGGAGAGGGGCCCGGCACCGGCAGGGGAGGGACGGCTCCGGTTCGGGGTGGGATGGTCCCGGTTTGGGATGGTCCCGGTTTGGGATGGTCCCGGTTTGGGGCGGGATGGCCCCGGTTTGGGGCGGGATGGTCCCGGTTTGGGGCATGGTCCCGGTTTGGGTGGGATGGTCCTGGTTTGGGGTGGGATGGTCCTGGTTTGGGATGGATGGTCTGTCTGGGAGTGGGATGGTCCTGGTTCAAGTGGGATGGTCCTGGTTTGGGATGGTCCTGGTTTAGTGGGATGGTCCTGGTTTGGGGCGGGATGGTCCTGGTTTGGGGATGGTCCTGGTCTGGGGATGGTCCTGGGATGGCCCTGGTTCAAGTGGGATGGGTTCTTGTTCGGGGCGGGTCCTGGTTTAAAGTGGGACGGCCCGGTTTGAAGTGGGATGGTCCTTGGTTTGGGGTGGGATGACCCTTGTTTGGGGTGGGATGGTCCTGGTTTGGGCGGGATGGTCCTGGCTTTAGTGGGATGGTCCTGGTTTGGGATGGGATGTCCCGGTTTGGGACATGGTCCTGGTTCAAGTGGGATGGTCCTGCTCAGTGGGATGGTCCTGGTTTGAGCTGGATGGCCTGGATTTGGGGCGGATGTCCCGCTTGGGGGCGGGATGGTCCCGGTTTAGTGGATGGCCCTCCGGTTTGGGGTGTGGATGGTCCTGGTTTGGGATGGCCCTGGTTTGGGGTGGATGGCCCCGGTTTTAGTGGGATGGCCCCGGTTTGGGGTGGGATGGTCCTGTTTGAAGGGATGGGTTCTGTCTGGGCGGGATGTCCTGCTTGGGGTGGGATGGTCCTGTTTGGGATGGATCCTGAAGCTTGGGATGGTCCTTGCCTGGGCGGATGGTCCCTGGTTTAGCGGGATGGTCCCGTTTGGATGGTCCTGGTTCAAGGGATGAACTCGGGTTTGGGGCGGGATGGTCCCGGTTTGGGGTGGGATGGCCCCGGTTTGGGGCGGGATGGTCCCGGTTTGGGGCGGGATGGCTCCGGTTCGGGGCGGGATGGCCCCGGTTTGGGGCGGGATGGCCCCGGTTTGGGGCGGGATGGTCCCGGTTTGGGGTGGGATGGCCCCAGTTTGGGATGGCCCCGGTTTGGGGTGGGATGGCCCCAGTTTGGGATGGTCCCGGTTTGGGGCGGGATGGCCCCGGTTTGGGGTTGGGACCAGGGGGTCGCATCCCTGCGTGACAGATCCAGTGACCCCCCAAATCCATCCCAAATCCATCCCAAACTCCTCAATCCCATTACAGCTCCCACCCCGGGGCCATGCGGAGAGCGAGGAGAGGGGCCCGGCACCGGGAGAGGCGGGACGGCTCCGGTTTGGGATTCATGGCTCCAGTTTGGGGTGGGATGGCTCCGGTTTGGGATCGATGGCTCCGGTTTGGGATCAATGGCCCCGGTTTGGGATCGATGGCTCCAGTTTGGGATCGAGGGCTCCAGTTTGGGATCAATGACTCCGGTTTGGGATCGATGGCTCCGGTTTGGGATCAATGGCTCCGGTTTGGGATCAATGGCTCCAGTTTGGGATCAATGGCTCCGGTTTGGGATCGAGGGCTCCAGTTTGGGATCAATGGCTCTGGTTTGGGATTGAGGGCTCCAGTTTGGGATCAATGGCTCCGGTTTGGGATCGATGGCTCCGGTTTGGGATCGATGGCTCTGGTTTGGGATGGGATGGCTCCGTTTTGGGATTGATGGCTCCAGTTTGGCATCGAGGGCTCCGGTTTGGGATCGAGGGCTCCAGTTTGGGATCAATGGCCCCGGTTTGGGATCAATGGCTCCGGTTTGGGATCGATGGCTCCGGTTTGGGATCGATGGCTCCGGTTTGGGATCGATGGCTCCGGTTTGGGATCGATGGCTCCGGTTTGGGATCGATGGCTCTGGTTTGGGATCGATGGCTCTGGTTTGGGATGGGATGGCTCCAGTTTGGGATCGATGGCTCCAGTTTGGCATCGATGGCTCCGGTTTGGGATCGAGGGCTCCAGTTTGGGATCAATGGCTCCGTTTTGGGATTGATGGCTCCGTTTTGGGATTGATGGCTCCGGTTTGGGATCAATGGCTCCAGTTTGGGGTGGATGGCTCCAGTTTGGGGTGGGATGGCCCCAGTCTGGGATGGCTCCGGTTTGGGATCAGGGATCGCATCCTTGCCTGACAACCCCAAAAACCCCCAAATCCATCCCAAACTCCCCATCCCATTCCAAATCCCATCCCAAATTCCCCATCCCATCCCTGTCCCCTCCTTTCCACTCCACCATCATCTCCAAGACGAGCCTTGCTCCAAACCCTTTTTGGGCCAAAATTTGGGGGCTTTACCCCCAAAAAAGCTGGAATTTTGGGATCCTCCCTCTGGAAAAAGCTGAAATTTTGGGATCCTCCCTCTGGAAAAGGCTGGAATTTTGGGATTCTTCTTCTGGAAAATGCTGGAATTTTGGGATTCTTCTTCTGGAAAACGCTGGAATTTTGGAATTGTCCCTCCAAAAAGGCTGGAATTTTGGGATCCTTCATCTGAAAAAGGCTGGAATTTCAGGGTATTTCCCCTCTGGAAAAGGCTGGACTTTTGGGATAGTCCCTCCAAAAAAGGCTGGAATTTTGGGATCCTCCCTCTGGAAAAGGCTGGAATTTTGGAATCCTTCCCTCTGGAAAAGGCTGGAATATTGGGATCCTTCCCCTGGAAAACACTGGAATTTTGGAATTGTCCCTCCGAAAAAGCCTGGAATTTTGGGATTGTCCCTCCGAAAAAGGCTGGAATTTTGGGATCCTGCCCCTGGAAAAGTTTGGAATTTTGGGATCCCCCTGGATCCCGGTTTGAGGCGGATCCGGACCATTCCCATCCTGGCACTCGCCGCTCCCGGGCTCCCATCGCCCCTCATTCCTCCCTCAATAATTCCCTGTATCCGATCCAAATGGAAGCCGTTGTTCATTCCTCATCCCGTTCATTCCTCATCCCGCTCATTCCTCATCCCGCTCATTCCTCATCCCGCTCATTCCTCATCCCGTTCATTCCTCATCCCGCTCATTCCTCATCCCGCTCATTCCTCATCCCGCTCATTCCTCATCCCGCTCATTCCTCATCCCGTTCATTCCTCTTCCCATTCCAATCCCGTGCCTCAAAGTCAAACATTTCTGCATCTGCTGGGCCCTTCTTTTGCTCTCTGTGAGAGTTTTTTATTATTTTGTTTTCTTTTATTCTATTTTATTCTATTTTATTCTATTTTATTCTATTTTTATTTTATTTTATTTCCTTTTTTATTACTTTATTTCACTTTATTCTATTTTTATTTTATTTTAGTCTATTTTTTAATTTTATTTTATTTTAGTCTATTTTTTAATTTCATTTTTTAAAATTTGTTTTGCTCTATTTTAAATTTTTTTTATTCTTTTATTTTATTTATTTTGGTTTTTATTTTATTTTTTAAAGTGTTTGATTTTATTTTTATTTTTTATTTCTTTTGTTCTCCGGTTTATTTTATTTTTTCTTTTCTTTTCTTCTCTTTTCTTTTCGGGGTTTGGGATCCTCAAGGATTTGGGATCCTGAGGGGTTTCGGATCCAGGGGGATTTGGGATCTTAGAGGATTTGGGATCTCATGGGATTTTGGATCCCATGGGATTTGGAATCCTGTGGGATTTGGGATCCTGGGGGATGTGGGATCCCGCAAGATTTGGGATCTCCTGGGATTTGGGATCCTGAGGGGTTTCGGATCCCGCAGGATTTGGAATCCTGTGAGATTTAGAATCCTGTGGAATTTGGGATCCTGGGGGATTTGGGATCCTGAGGAGTTTCGGATCCTGTGGGGTTTGGGATCCTGCAGGATTTGGGATCCCACAAGACTTGGGATCCTGTGGGAATTGGGATCCTGAGGGGTTTCGGATCCAGGGGGCTTTGGGATCTTAGAGGATTTAGGATCCTGTGGGATTTGGGATCTCACGGGATTTGGGATCCTGCAGGATTTGGGATCCCGTGGGTGACACCGGAGCTGAGGTGGCTCCGGGTGCTTTGAGGTCAGGCCGGGTCCCTTTGGTCGGGGACATCTTTGGGAGAGCTGGGATGGGACTGGGATGGAACTGGGATGGAAATGGGATGGAGCTGGGATTAAACTGGGATGGGGCTGGGATGTGACCCCTTGACCCCAAATTTTGTGCCAGGGTGGGATTGGCACCGATGGGCGCTGAGGGTTGATTTTTCCAATTTTTTTCCCATTTTTTCCAATTTTTTCCCATTTCCCCCTTTTTTCCCCCATTTTTCCCCATTTTTTTCCCATTTTTTCCCATTTTTCCCCATTTTCCCCTTTTTTCCCCCATTTTTTCCCCATTTTTCCCCATTTTTTCCCCATTTTTCCCCATTTTTCCCCATTTTTTCCCCATTTTTCCCCATTTTTCCCCATTTTTTCCCCATTTTTTCCCATTTTTCCCCATTTTTCCCCATTTTTCCCCATTTTTCCCCATTTTTTCCCATTTTTTCCCATTTTTTCCCATTTTTCCCCATTTTTCCCCATTTTTTCCCCGTTTTTCCCCATTTTTCCCCTTTTCCAGACCGAATTCCATCCCTTTCCCACCCTGGGGACGCTCCCGTTTTTTTGTAGGGACCCAGGGTGACCCCACAGGAGCCAGGAATGGGCTCAGGGAGGTTTTGGGGTCACCGTGAGTCACCCGGGACTGGAATTTTGGGGAATTTTGGGGAATTTTGGGGAATTTTGGGGAATTTTGGGGAATTTCAGGGAATTTCGGGGAATTTTGGCAGGGAAACGCCAACCCTGGAGCCTTCCCCTCACCCCCAGCAGGACTCAGGGCCACCCTTTTTTGTCCCTGTCACCCTTTTTGTCCCCAAGGTGACCTCGGGGGGGGTGGCACCTCCATCCCAAGCCATCAATTTATTAATTTATTAATTAATTCCCCACTTTAAACTCGGATTAATTGCTTTAATCCCGAGCTTTTCCCCAGCGCTGGCCTAAATCCCACCTGGGCAAATCCCGGGAATGCCCAGGCCGGTTTTGGCTTTAGGGGGAGGGGTAAATTACCTTGGGGGAATTAATTATGGGGAATTAATTATCGGGAATTCTCGGGAATGAATTCTCGGGAATTATCAGGAATTATCAGGAATAATCGGGAATTATTGGGAATAATCAGGAACGAATTCTCGGGAATTATCAGGAATGATCAGGAATTTTTGGGAATGATCAGGAATTTTTGGGAATGATCAGGAATTGTCGGGAATGAATCCTCGGGAATTCTCAGGATTAATTCTCGGGAATCCTCGGGAATAATTCTTGGGAATTCTTGGTAATTAATCATCAGGAATTCTCGGGAATTCTCGGGAATGAATTCTCGGGAATTCTCAGGAATTATCAGGAATAATCGGGAATTATTGGGAATAATCAGGAACGAATTCTCGGGAATTATCAGGAATGATCAGGAATTTTTGGGAATGATCAGGAATTATCGGGAATGAATCCTCGGGAATTCTCAGGACTAATTATCGGGAATCCTCGGGAATCCTCGGGAATGAATTCTCGGGAATCCTCGGGAATAATTCTTGGGAATTCTTGGTAATTAATCATCAGGAATTCTCGGGAATTCTCGGGAATGAATTCTCGGGAATTCTCTGGAATTAATCACCAGGAACTCTGGGGAATTATCGGGAATTCATTAATTATCGGCAATTCTCCCCCGCCGTTAATTGCCGGCCTCCCCTCGGGGTTCGCTCATCAAAGCCTCCCCCGGTTCCCCGCCCGGCCCCGCTTTCCCTTCATTAGCTCCTCATTAGCTCCTCATTAATCACCGCGCTCGGCGCTAATTGCGCGCTCGGGCTCCGCCGCGGAACCTCCGCGCACGGCCCGGAGCGGCCACGGAGCGCGGGGACATCGCGGTGGCACCGGGGACAGGAATGGGGGACACGGGGACACTGAGGTGGCACTGGGGATGGGGGGACATTGAGGTGGCATTGGGGATGGGGGGACACGGGGACACTGAGGTGAGGTGGCACGGAAAGGGGGGACACGGGGACACTGAGGTGGCACTGGGGATGGGGGACATTGAGGTGGCACGGGGACAGAATGGGGATACAGGGGACATGGGAGGCACTATGGGGACATTGAGGTGGCACGGGGACAGGGGGACACGGGGACATGAGGTGGCACGGGGAAAGGGGGATACGGGGACACTGAGGTGGATGGGGATGGGGGACATTGAGGTGGCACCGGGGACAGGGGGACACGGGGACACTGAGGTGGCACTGGGGATGGGGGACATTGAGGAGGCACCGGGAAAGGGGGGATACGGGGACATTGAGGTGGCATCGGGGACAGAGGGACACGGGGACACTGAGGTGGCACCGGGAAAGGGGGGATACGGGGACACTGAGGTGGCATCGGGGACAGAGGGACACGGGGACACTGAGGTGGCATTGGGGATGGGGGGACACGGGGACACTGAGGTGGCATTGGGGATGGGGGGACACGGGGACACTGAGGTGGCACCGGCAAAGGAGAGGGGGGACACTGAGGTGGCACCAGGAAAGGGGGGACACGGGGACACTGAGATGGCACTGGGGACAGGAATGGGGGACATGGGGACATTGAGGTGGCACCAGGAATAGGGGGGGACACTGAGGTGGCACTGGGGACAGGGGGACACACGGGTAGAGTGAGGTGGCACTGAGAAAGGAGGATTTGGGATCTGGGATTTGGGATCTCCAGGATTTGAGATCTGCGATCTCCGGGATTTGGGGTCTCTGGGATTTGGAATTTAGGATTTTGGGATTTGGTGCCTGGGATTTGGGATTTGAGATCTCTGGGATTTGGGATCTGGGATTTGGGATCTGGGATTTGGAGTCTGGGATCTCAGATCTGGGATTTGGGATTTGGGGTCTGGGATTTGGGGTCTCTGGGATTTGAGATCTGCGATCTCCGGGATTTGGGATCTCCGGGATTTGGAATTTAGGATTTTGGGATTTGGTGCCCGGGATTTGGGATTTGAGATCTCTGGGATTTGGGATTTAGGATTTGGAATCTGGGAAAAAAAAGGGGCAAAAAGGAGAGAAAAAAGGGGCGGGAAAGGGGGAAAAAAAGGGGGAAAAGGGGAAAAAGAGGGGGGGAAAAGGGGAAAAAGGTGGGAAAAAAGGGGGAGGAAAGGGAAAAAAAGGGAAAAAAAGGGGGAAAAAGGGAAAAGGCCTTTCCTGCAGGGGCTGGGCCGGCGGCGCTGGCGGCGTTGCCATGGCAACGGGCGGATTATGATCCAAATGGAAATGGAAACGCGGGGGGGGCTTGGGATGGGATCGGGAATGAGGGGAGGAAGAGGAGGAGGAGGAGGAGGAGGAGGGGGAAGGAGAAAGGAAAAAAAAACAACTTTTATTTCCAAGGCGAGCTCGGTCGGAGGCGTTGCCATGGGAACGGGGAGGGAAAAAATCCCAATTTTTACAAGAAAAGTTGAAAATTTGGGATGGGGAAGGGGCGTGGGGGGAGGAGGGGGGGGGGGGGATGAAGGCTCCAAATCCTCTGGGAATCCCTTGGGAGTTGTGGGATTTGGGGGGAGGCTTTAACCAGGTGGGGCTTTTCCCAAAATTCCACGGTTTTTCCCCGAAAATTCCACGTTTTTCCCCCCAAATTCCACATTTCTCCCCCAAAATCCACGTTTTTCCCCAAAATTTCATGGTTTTTCCCCAAATTCCACGTTTTTCCCCCCAAATTCCACATTTCTCCCCCAAAATCCACGTTTTTCCCCAAAATTTCATGGTTTTCCCCCAAATTCCACGTTTTTCCCCCCAAATTCCACGTTTTTCCTCCAAAATTCCACGTTTTTCCCCCAAAATCCCACGTTTTCCCCCCAAATTCCACGTTTTTCCTCCAAAATTCCACGTTTTTCCCCCAAAATCCCACGTTTTCCCCCAAAATTCCATGTTTTTCCCCCAAAATTCCATGTTTTTCCCCCCAAATTCCACGTTTTTCCTCCAAAATTCCATGTTTTTCCCCCCAAATTCCACGTTTTCCCCGAAAATCCACGTTTTCCCCCCAAATCCACGTTTTCCACCCAGAATCCAGGTGAATTTTCTCCAAAATTCCACATTTTTCCCCCCAAAATCCACGTTTTCCCCCCAAAATTCCACATTTTCCCCCCCAAAATCCACATTTCCCCCCCCAAAATCCACATTTTCCCAAAAAAATCCATGTTTTTCCCCCCAAATCCATGCTTTCCCCCCAAATTCCACGTTTTCCCCCCCAAAATTCCACATTTTTCCCCCCAAAATCCACGTTTTTCCCCCTTCCCCAGCTGGATTTCCTCCCAAAATCCAATTTTTCCCCCCTCAAATTCCCATTTTCCCTTTTCCCAGCTGGATTTTCCCCATTTCTCCACCTTTTTTTGGGGTTGAAAATGGAAATATCCCGATCCTGAGGCTCCCCCAGGGCGGTTTTGGGGTGAATTGGGGTGGTTTGGGGTTTTTTAAGAGGGATTTAAGGCAGGAATGGAAACTTTGGGATCAAGGAGGGGAAATGAGGCCCAAAATTCCGATTTTTCCACGAAAAAGAGAAATCCCTGAGCAGGCCCGGCCCCAAAAAATGCGGGAAAAATCAGAATTAACCCCAAAATTGATCAAAACCCCCCCATAATTTGATCAAATCCCCAAAAATTCCGGCGGAACGGGGTGGAGAGGGTTAAAAATTCGGAGTTTTTTGCCTTTCCAGAGGGAGCCTGGGCAGGAAATTCCTCAAATTCCAGGAGTGTGGGATCATCAACCGCAGGGAAAAAAAAAAAGGGATTGGGAGCGGCGGGGAGGGCTCGGGAAACCCCAAAATCGAGAGAAACCGCCCCAAAAAAATCCCGAATTATCCTAAAATAAACCCTAAACCCCTAAAAAAAATCCTAAATCCCTAAAAAAAAAATCCCAAACCCCCCCAAAAAATCCCAAACCCTAAAAAAATTCCCAACCCCCCCCAAAAAAATCCCAAACCCTAAAAAAAATCCTAAACCCCCCCAAAAAAATCTCCCAAACCCTAAAAAAAATCCCAAACCCCCCCAAAAAAATCCCAAACTCCTTAAAAAAATCCCAAACCCCCCAAAAAAAATCCCAAACTCCTTAAAAAAATCCCAAATCACCTTAAAAAAAATCTCACACTCCCTAAAAAACAAAAATTCCAAACTCCCCGAAAAAAAATCCCAACCCCCCCTAAAAAGAATCCCAAACATCCCCCCCCCCGCCCCCAAAAAAATCCCAATATTCCCAAATTTCACTTTTGGGATGATCCCGGTGGTTTTTGGGGTGGAAATTCCAAAGTTTTGCGCTCCAAGAGGGATTTGGGGTGACCCTAAAATTTGGGTTTTTTGGGGGTTTTTGGCAGCAAAAATTGGGCAGGGAGTGGAGAAAAAGGGGGCCCGAGCTCAAAATTCCTTTGGGAATTTCCCTCGGGAAGGGAAAGTTTGGGATAATTTGGGGTGCGGAGGGAGGGGGGGGTCCCGTTCCAAACCCATTTTCACCTGGATTTGGGGGTGGTTTTTTTGGGGTGAAATTCCCGTTTTTTTTCCAGAAATGGGGTGGGAATTCCAAAGGGGTTGGGTTCCATATGGAAACTGAGGCAGGAGGGATCCATGGATTCCAGAGGGAAACAGGCCCGGATCCATGAATTCCAGAGGGAAACTGAGGCCTGGATCCATGGGTTGGTTTTCCAAAGGGAAATTGAGGCCCGGATCCATGAATTCCATGGGGAAACTGAGGCAGGGATCCATGGATTTCCTTGGAAACTGAATTTCCAGAGGGAAACTGAGGCCCAGGGGATCCATGGATTGGTTTTCCATAGGGAAACTGAGGCCCGGATCCATGGGTTGGTTTTCCAAAGGGAAATTGAGGCACAGATCCATGAATTCCAGAGGGAAACTCAGGCCCGGATCCATGAATTCCAGAGGGAAACTGAGGCAAGGATCCATGGATTCCATGGGGAAATTGAGGCCTGGATCCATGGATTGCTTTTCCAAAGGGAAACTGAGGCCCGGATCCATGAATTCCAGAGGGAAACTGAGGCCTGGATCCATGAATTCCAGAGGGAAACTGAGGCCTGGATCCATGAATTCCATGAGGAAATTGAGGCCCAGATCCATGAATTCCATGGGGAAACTGAGGCCCAGATCCATGAATTCCAGAGGGAAACTGAGGCCCGGATCCATGGATTCCATGAGGAAATTGAGGCCCAGATCCATGAATTCCATGGGGAAACTGAGGCCCAGATCCATGAATTCCAGAGGGAAACTGAGGCCCGGATCCATGGGTTGGTTTTCCAAAGGGAAATTGAGGCCCGGATCCATGGATTCCATGGGCAAATTGAGGCACAGATTCATGAATTCCAGAGGGAAACTCAGGCCCGGATCCACGAATTCCAGAGGGAAACTGAGGCACGAGGGATCCATGGATTCCATGGGGAAACTGAGGCCCGGGAGACCCATGGATTGGTTTTCCAAAGGGAAATTGAGGCCCGGATCCATGAATTCCATGAGGAAACTGAGGCCCGGATCCATGAATTCCAGAGGGAAACTGAGGCCCGGATCCATGAATTCCAGAGGGAAATTGAGGCCCGGATCCACGAATTCCAGAGGGAAACTGAGGCCCGGATCCATGGATTCCATGGGGAAACTGAGGCACGAGGGATCCATGAATTCCATGAGGAAATTGAGGCCTGGATCCACGAATTCCAGAGGGAAACTGAGGCCCGGGCGCTCCCGCTCCTCCCCCGCTCCCTGCGGGGCCTCTCCCGCTCCTCCCGCAGCCCCCGGGGCCGTTAATCCCATTAATTAGCGCTGTCTCATTAAGACATCTGCTAACGAGGCCGCAGC
>JAVTVJ010003503.1:0-33571 GCA_034509425.1 Eopsaltria australis
CAATATTGGACCTCAATGGGGACAAATTTTAGGATTAAAACGCCCCCATCCTACCAAAACCCAAGATTTTGGTCAATGGGGGTGAATTTTGGGATGAAAACGCCCCAATTGGGTGAAAAAGTCAACGTTGGATGGAAAAGTCAAGGTTGGAACTCAACAGGGATGAGTTTTGGGATAAAAGCGCTCCAATTGGACTGAAAATTCAACATTGGGTGGAAAAGCACATATTAGACCTCAATGGGGACAAATTTCGGGATAAAAACGCCCCCGTTGGACCAAACCCCAACATTTTGGTCAATGGGGATGAATTTTGGGATAAAAATGCTCCAATTGGACGGAAAAGTCAACATTGGGTGGAAAACTCAATATTGGACTTCAATGGGGAAAAATTTTGGGATAAAAATGCCCCTGTTGGACCAAACCCCAAGACTTTGGTCAATGGGGAAAAATTTTGGGGTAAAAATGCTCCAGTTGGGTAGAAAAGTCAAGGTTGGAAATCAACAAGGATGAATTTTGGGTAAAAAGGCCGAGTTGGGTGGGAAAGCCAATGTTGGGTGGAAAAGTCAATGTTCAATGTCAAAGGGAAAAATTTCGGGATAAAAACGCCCCCGTTGGACCAAACCCCAAGATTTTGGTCAATGGGGATGAATTTTGGAATAAAAACGCTCCAGTTGGGTGAAAAAGTCAACGTTGGATGGAAAAGTCAAGGTTGGATCTCAACAGGGATGAGTTTTGGGATAAAAACGCTCCAATTGGACGGAAAAGTCAACTTTGGGTTGAAAAGCCAATATTGGACTTCCATGGGGACAAATTTTAGGATAAAAACGCCCCCGTTTGACCAAACCCAAGATTTTGGTCAATGGGATGAATTTTGAGATAAAAACGCTCCAATTGGGTGAAAAATCAAACGTTGGATGGAAAAGTCAAGTTGGATCTCAACAGGGATGGTTTGTGATTAAAAAAACGCTTTCAATTGGACGGAAAATGCAACATTGGGTGGAAAAGCCAATATTGGACCTCAATGGGGACAAATTTCGGGATAAAAACGCCCCCGTTTGACCAAACCCCAAGATTTTGGTCAATGGGGATGAATTTTGAGATAAAAACGCTCCATTTGGGTGAAAAAGTCAACGTTGGATGGAAAAGTCAGGGTTGGATCTCAACAGGGATGAGTTTTGGGATAAAAACGCTCCAATTGGAAGGAAAATTCAACGTTGGGTGGAAAACACAATATTAACTCAATGGGGACAAATTTCGGTGATAAAAACGCCCCCGTGGACAAAACCCACATTTTGGTCAATGGGATGAATTTTGCGGATAAAAAATGCTCCAATTGGACGGAAAAGTCAACATTGGGTGGAAAACTCAATATTGGACTTCAATGGGGAAAAATTTTGGGATAAAAATGCCCCTGTTGGACCAAACCCAAAGACTTTGGTCAATGGGGAAGAATTTTGGGGTAAAAATGCTCCAGTTGGGTAGAAAAGTCAAGGTTGGAAATCAACAAGGATGAATTTTGGTTAAAAAGGCCGAGTTGGGTGGGAAAGCCAATGTTGGGTGGAAAAGTCAATGTTCAATGTCAATGGGAAAAATTTCGGGATAAAAACGCCCCCGTTGGACCAAACCCCAAGACTTAGGTCAATGGGGATGAATTTTGGGATGAAAACGCTCCAGTTGGGTGAAAAAGTCAACGCTGGATGGAAAATTCAAGGTTGGAACTCAACAGGGATGAATTTTGGGATAAAAACGCTCCAATTGGACGGAAAATTCAACATTGGGTGGAAAAGGCAATATTAGACCTCAATGGGGACAAATTTTGGGATAAAAACGCCCCCGTTAAACCAAACCCCAAAATTTTGGTCAATGGGGATGAATTTTGTGATGAAAATGCTCCAATTGGACGGAAAAGTCAACATTGGGTGGAAAAGCCAATATTGGACTTCAATGGGGACAAATTTTAGGATAAAAACACCCCAATTGGGTAGAAAAGTCAACGTCGGACATCAACGAGGATGGATTTGGAAATAAAAATGCCCAGTTGGGTGGAAAAGCCAACGCTGGGCCTCAAGGGGGATGGATTTTTTGGATAAAAACACCCAGTTGGGTGGAAAAGTCAAGATTCAACATCAATGGGACAAATTTCAGGATAAAAACGCTCCCTTTGGACGAAACCCCAAGATTTTGGTCAATGGGGAAGAATTTTGTGATAAAAATGCTCCGTTGGTAGAAAAGTCAGGTTGGACTCCAACAAGGAGACTTTTGGGAAAAAGCCAGTTGGGTGGAAGCCAATGTTGGGTGGAAAAGTCAATGTTCAATGTCAATGGGAAAAATTTCGGGATAAAAACGCCCCCGTTGGATCAAAACCCACGATTTTGGTCAATGGGAATGCATTTTGAGATAAAAACGCTCCAGTTGGGTGAAAAAGTCAACGTTGGATGGAAAAGTCAAGGTTGGATCTCAACAGGGATGAGTTTTGGGATAAAAACGCTCCAATTGGACGGAAAAGTCAACGTTGGGTGAAAAAGTCAATATTGGACCTCAACGGGGACAAATTTCACGATAAAAACGTTCCGTTGGACCAAACCCCAACATTTTGGTCAATGGGGATGAATTTTTGGGATAAAAATGCCCCAGTTGTGTGGAAAAGCCAATGTTGGGTGAAGAAGTCAAGGTTCAACATCAATGGGACAAATTTTGGGATAAAAACGCTCCCGTTGGACCAAAACCCAACATTTTGGCCAATGGGGATGAATTTTTGGGATAAAAACGCTCCAATTGGATGGAAAAGTCAACGTTGGGTGGAAAAAAAAATATTGGACCTCAATGGGGACAAATTTCAGGATAAAAATGCCCCCGTTTGACCAAAACCAAACATTTTGGTGAATGGGGACAAATTTTGAAATAAAAACGCCCCCTGTTGGACCAAGCCCAGAGAGTTTGGTCAATGGGGATGAATTTTTGGGATAAAAATGCTCCAATTGGGTAGAAAAGTCAACGTCAAGCTTAAATGAGGATGGATTTGTGATAAAAATGCCCCAATTGGGTGGAAAAGTCAGTGTTGGGTGGAAAATTCAATGTTCAACATCAATGGGACAAATTTTGAGATAAAAACGCCCCCGTTGGACCAAACCCCAAGATTTTGGTCAATGGGGACAAATTTTGGGATAAAAACGCTCCAGTTGGGTGAAAAAGTCAACGCTGGATGGAAAAGTCAAGGTTGGATCTCAAAAGGGATGAGTTTTGGGATAAAAACGCTCCAATTGGACGGAAAAGTCAACTTTGGGTGGAAAAGTCAATATTAGACCTCAACGGGGACAAATTTTAGGATAAAAACGCCCCAATTGGGTAGAAAAGTCAACGTCGGACATCAACGAGGATGCATTTGGAATAAAAATGCCCAGTTGGGTGGAAAAGCCAACGCTGGGCCTCAAGGGGGATGGATTTTTGGATAAAAACACCCAGTTGGGTGGAAAAGTCAAGATTCAACATCAATGGGACAAATTTCGGGATAAAAACGCTCCCTTTGGACCAAACCCCAAGATTTTGGTCAATGGGGAAGAATTTTGGGGTAAAAACTCCCTAATTGTATGGAAAAGTCAATGTTGGACCTCAATGGGGATGAATTTGGGGTAAAAAGGCCCAGTTGGGTGGAAAAGCCAATGTTGGGTGGAAAAGTCAAGGTTCAACATCAATGGGACAAATTTTGGGATAAAAACGCCCCCGTTGGATCAAAACCCACGACTTTGGTCAATGGGGATGAATTTTGGGATAAAAACGCTCCAATTGGGTAGAAAAGTCAACGTTAAGTTTATGAGGATGGATTAGTGATAAAAATGCCCCAATTGGGTGGAAAAGTCAGTGTTGGGCAGAAAAGTCAATGTTCAATGTCAATGGGACAAATTTTGAGATAAAAACACCCCCGTTGGAGGAAACCCCAAGACTTTGTTCAATGGGGAAGAATTTTGGGGTAAAAATGCTCCAATTGGGTGAAAAAGTCAACGCTGGATGGAAAAATCAAGGTTGGATCTCAACAGGGATGAGTTTTGGGATAAAAACGCCCCAATTGGATGGAAAAGTCAACGTTGGGTGAAAAAGTCAATATTGGACCGCAACGGGGACAAATTTTGGGATAAAAACGCCCCCGTTGGACCAAACCGGAAGAGTTTGGTCAATGGGGATGAATTTTGGGAAAAAAATGCTCCAATTGGGTGAAAAAGTCAACGCTGGATGGAAAAATCAAGGTTGGATCTCAACGGGGATGAGTTTTGGGATAAAAACGCCCCAATTGGATGGAAAAGACAACGTTGGGTGGAAAACTCAATATTGGACCTCAATGGGGACAAATTTTAGGATAAAAACGCCCCCATCCTACAAAAACCCAAGATTTTGGTCAATGGGGAAGAATTTTGGGATGAAAACGCCCCAATTGGGTTAAAAAGTCAACGTTGGATGGAAAAGTCAAGGTTGGATCTCAACAGGGATGAGTTTTGGGATAAAAAGGCTCCAATTGGACGGAAAATTCAACATTGGGTGGAAAAGCCCATATTGGACTTCAAGGGGGAAAAATTTTGGGATTAAAACGCCCCCATTGGACCAAACCCCAACATTTTGGACAATGGGGATGAATTTTGGGGTAAAAATTCTCCAATTGGGTAGAAAAGTCAAGGCTGGAACTCAACAAGGATGACTTTTGGGGTAAAAGGCCCAGTTGGGTGGGAAAGCCAATGTTGGGTGGAAAAGTCAATGTTCAATGTCAATGGGAAAAATTTCGGGATAAAAACGCCCCCGTTGGACCAAACCCCAAGACTTAGGTCAATGGGGATGAATTTTGGGATAAAAACGCTCCAGTTGGGTGAAAAAGTCAACGCTGGATGGAAAAGTCAAGGTTGGATCTCAACAGGGATGAGTTTTGGGATAAAAACGCTCCAATTGGACGGAAAAGTCAACGTTGGGTGAAAAAGTCAATATTGGACCTCAACGGGGACAAATTTCAGGATAAAAAACGCTCCCGTTGGACCAAACCTCAAGATTTTGGTCAATGGGGATGAATTTTTGGGATAAAAACGTCCCAATTGGGTGAAAATTCAACGTTGGATGAAAAAGTCAAGGTTGGATCTCAACAGGGATGAGTTTTGGGATAAAAACGCTCCAATTGGACGGAAAAGTCAACGTTGGGTGGAAAAGCCAATATTGGACTTCAATGGGGACAAATTTTAGGATAAAAACGCCCCAATTGGGTAGAAAAGTCAACGTCGGACATCAACGAGGATGGATTTGGAATAAAAATGCCCAGTTGGGTGGAAAAGCCAACGCTGGGCCTCAAGGGGGATGGATTTTTGGATAAAAACACCCAGTTGGGTGGAAAAGTCAAGATTCAACATCAATGGGACAAATTTCGGGATAAAAACGCTCCCTTTGGACCAAACCCCAAGATTTTGGTCAATGGGGAAGAATTTTGGGGTAAAAACTCCCTAATTGTATGGAAAAGTCAATGTTGGACCTCAATGGGGATGAATTTGGGGTAAAAAGGCCCAGTTGGGTGGAAAAGCCAATGTTGGGTGGAAAAGTCAAGGTTCAACATCAATGGGACAAATTTTGGGATAAAAACGCCCCCGTTGGATCAAAACCCACGACTTTGGTCAATGGGGATGAATTTTGGGATAAAAACGCTCCATTTGGGTAGAAAAGTCAAAGTTGGGCATCAATGAGGATGGATTTGTGATAAAAATGCCCCAATTGGGTGGAAAAGTCAGTGTTGGGTGGAAAGGTCAATGTTCAACATCAATGGGACAAATTTTGAGATAAAAACGCCCCCGTTGGACCAAACCCCAAGATTTTGGTCAATGGGGATGAATTTTGAGATAAAAACGCTCCATTTGGGTGAAAAAGTCAACGTTGGATGGAAAAGTCAAGGTTGGATCTCAACAGGGATGAGTTTTGGGATAAAAACGCTCCAATTGGACGGAAAAGTCAACTTTGGGTGGAAAAGCCAATATTGGACTTCCATGAGGACAAATTTTGGGATAAAAACGCCCCGTTGGACCAAACCCCAAGATTTTGGTCAATGGGGATGAATTTTTGGGATAAAAAACGCTCCATTTGGGTGAAAAAGTCAAGGCTGGATAGAAAAATCAAGGTTGGATCTCAACAGGGATGAGTTTTGGGAAAAAAACGCCCCAATTGGATGGTAAAGTCAACGTTGGGTGAAAAACTCAAATATTGGACCTCAACGGGGACAAATTTTGGGATAAAAACGCCCCCGTTGGACCAAACCGGAAGAGTTTGGTCAATGGGGATGAATTTTGGGATAAAAACGCTCCAATTGGATGGAAAAGACAACGTTGGGTGGAAAACTCAATATTGGACCTCAATGGGGACAAATTTTAGGATAAAAACGCCCCCATCCTACGAAAACCCAAGATTTTGGTCAATGGGGGAATTTTGGGATGAAAACGCCCCAATTGGGTGAAAAAGTCAACGTTGGATGGAAAAGTCAAGGTTGGAACTCAACAGGGATGAGTTTTGGGATAAAAGCGCTCCAATTGGACGGAAAATTAAACATGGGGTGGAAAAGCCAATATTGGACCTCAACTAGGAAAAAATTCGGGATAAAAACGCCCCCGTTGGACCAAACCCCAACATTTTGGTCAATGGGGATGAATTTTGGGATAAAAACGCTCCATTTGGGTGAAAGACTCAAGGCTGGATGGAAAAATCAAGGTTGGATCTCAACAGGGATGAGTTTTGGGATAAAAACGCCCCAATTGGATGGAAAAGTCAACGTTGGGTGAAAAACTCAATATTGGACCTCAACGGGGACAAATTTTGGGATAAAAACGCCCCCGTTGGACCAAACCGGAAGAGTTTGGTCAATGGGGATGAATTTTGGGATAAAAACGCTCCAATTGGATGGAAAAGACAACGTTGGGTGGAAAACTCAATATTGGACCTCAATGGGGACAAATTTTAGGATAAAAACGCCCCCATCCTACCAAAACCCTAGATTTTGGTCAATGAAGGTGAATTTTGGGATGAAAACGCCCCAATTGGGTGAAAAAGTCAACGTTGGATGGAAAAGTCAAGGTTGGATCTCAACAGGGATGAGTTTTGGGATAAAAACGCTCCAATTGGACGGAAAATTCAACATTGGGTGGAAAAGCCAGTATTGGACCTCCATGGGGACAAATTTTGGGATAAAAACGCCCCCATTAGACCAAACCCGAACATTTTGGTTAATGGGGATGAATTTTGGGATAAAAATGCTCCAATTGGTCGGAAACTCAACATTGGGTGGAAAACTCAATATTGGACTTCAAGGGGGAAAAATTTTGGGATAAAAACGCCCCCGTTGGACCAAACCCCAAGACTTTGTTCAATGGGGAAGAATTTTGGGGTAAAAATGCTCTAATTGGGTAGAAAAGTCAAGGCTGGAACTCAACAAGGATGACTTTTGGGGTAAAAGGCCCAGTTGGGTGGGAAAGCCAATGTTGGGTGGAAAAGTACATGTTCAATGTCAATGGGAAAAATTTCGGGATAAAAACGCCCCCGTTGGACCAAACCCGAAGACTTTGGTCAATGGGGATGAATTTTGGGATAAAAACGCTCCAGTTGGGTAGAAAAGTCAAAGTTGGGCATCAATGAGGATGGATTTGTGATAAAAATGCCCCAATTGGGTGGAAAAGTCAGTGTTGGGTGGAAAGGTCAATGTTCAACATCAATGGGACAAATTTTGAGATAAAAACGCCCCCGTTGGACCAAACCCCAAGATTTTGGTCAATGGGGATGAATTTTGGGATAAAAACGCTCCAATTGGATGGAAAAGTCAACGTTGGGTGGAAAACTCAATATTGGACCTCAATGGGGACAAATTTTATGATAAAAACGCCCCCATCCTACCAAAACCCAAGATTTTGGTCAATGGGGAAGAATTTTGGGATGAAAACCCCCCAATTGGACGGAAAAGTCAACGTTGGATGGAAAAGTCAATGTTGGAACTCAACAGGGATGAGTTTTGGGATAAAAGCGCTCCAATTGGACCGAAAATTTAACATTGGGTGGAAAAGCCAATATTGGACCGCAATGGGGACAAATTTCGGGATAAAAACGCCCCCGTTGGACCAAAACTCCAAGATTTTGGTCAATGGGGGTGAATTTTGAGATAAAAACGCTCCATTTGGGTGAAAAAGTCAACGTTGGATGGAAAAGTCAAAGTTGGATCTCAACAGGGATGAGTTTTGGGATAAAAACGCTCCAATTGGATGGAAAAGTCAACGTTGGGTGGAAAACTCAATATTGGACCTCAATGGGGACAAATTTTAGGATAAAAACGCCCCCATCCTACCAAAACCCAAGATTTTGGTCAATGGGGGTGAATTTTGGGATGAAAACGCCCCAATTGGGTGAAAAAGTCAACGTTGGATGGAAAAGTCAAGGTTGGAACTCAACAGGGATGAGTTTTGGGATAAAAGCGCTCCAATTGGACGGAAAATTCAACATTGGGTGGAAAAGCCAATATTAGACCTCAATGGGGACAATTTTCGGGATAAAAACGCCCCCGTTGGACAAAACCCCAACATTTTGGTCAATGGGGATGAATTTTGGTATAAAAATGCTCCAATTGGACGGAAAAGTCAACATTGGGTGGAAAACTCAATATTGGACTTCAAGGGAGAAAAATTTTGGGATAAAAATGCCCCTGTTGGACCAAACCCCAAGACTTTGGTCAATGGGGAAGAAGTTTGGGGTAAAAATGCTCCAGTTAGGTAGAAAAGTCAAGGTTGGAAATCAACAAGGATGAATTTTGGGTAAAAACGCCGAGTTGGGTGGGAAAGCCAATGTTGGGTGGAAAGGTCAATGTTCAATGTTAAAGGGAAAAATTTCGGGATAAAAACGCCCCCGTTGGACCAAACCCCAAGACTTAGGTCAATGGGGATGAATTTTGGGATGAAAACGCCGTGCAATTTGGGTGAAAAAGTCCAACGTTGGAATGGAAAAGTCAAGGTTGGAACTCAACAGGGATGAGTTTTGGGATAAAAACGCTCCAATTGGACGGAAAATTGAACATTGGGTGGAAAAGCCAATATTGGACCTCAATGGGGACAAATTTTGGGATAAAAACGCCCCCATTGGACCAAACCCCAACATTTTGGTCAATGGGGATGAATTTTGAGATAAAAACGCTCCACTTGGGTGAAAAAGTCAACGTTGGATGGAAAAGTCAAAGTTGGATCTCAACAGGGATGAGTTTTGGGATAAAAACGCTCCAATTGGATGGAAAAGTCAACGTTGGGTGGAAAACTCAATATTGGACCTCAATGGGGACAAATTTCGGGATAAAAACGCCCCCATCCCACCGAAAGCCAAGATTTTGGTGAATGGGGGTGAATTTTGGGATAAAAAACCCCAGTTGGGTGAAAAAGTCAACATTGGATGGAAAAGTCAAGGTTGGAACTCGACAGGGCTGAGTTTTGGGATAAAAGCGCTCCAATTGGATGGAAAATCCAACATTGGGTGGCAAACTCAATATTGGACCTCAATGGGGACAAATTTTGGGATAAATACGCCCCCGTTGGACCAAACCCCAACATTTTGGTCAATGGGGATGAATTTTGGGATAAAAATGCTCCAATTGGATGGAAAAGTCAACATTGGGTGGAAAACTCAATATTGGACTTCAAGGGGGAAAAATTTTGGGATAAAAACGCCCCCGTTGGACCAAACCCCAAGACTTTGGTCAATGGGGAAGAATTTTGGGGTAAAAATGCTCCAGTTGGGTAGAAAAGTCAAGGTTGGAAATCAACAAGGATGAATTTTGGGTAAAAAGGCCGAGTTGGGTGAGAAAGCCAATGTTGGGTGGAAAAGTCAATGTTCAATGTCAATGGGAAAAATTTCGGGATAAAAACGCCCCCGTTGGACCAAACCCCAAGACTTAGGTCAATTAGGATGAATTTTGGGATGAAAACGCACCAATTGGGTGAAAAAGTCAACGTTGGATGGAAAAGTCAAGGTTGGAACTCAACAGGGATGAGTTTTGGGATAAAAGCGCTCCAATTGGACGGAAAATTCAACATTGGGTGGAAAAGCCAATATTGGCCCTCAATGGGGACAAATTTCGGGATAAAAACGCCCCCGTTGGAACAAACCCCAAGATTTTGGTCAATGGGGATGAATTTTGAGATAAAAACGCTCCATTTGGGTGAAAAAGTCAACGTTGAATGGAAAAGTCAAGGTTGGATCTCAACAGGGATGAGTTTTGGGATAAAAACGCTCCAATTGGATGGAAAAGTCAACGTTGGGTGGAAAACTCCATATTGGACCTCAATGGGGACAAATTTTTAGGATAAAAACGCAACCATCCTACCAAAACCCAAGATTTTGGTCAATGGGGGTGAATTTTGGGATGAAAACGCCCCAATTGGGTAAAAAAGTCAACGTTGGATGGAAAAGTCAAGGTTGGAACTCAACAGGGATGAGTTTTGGGATAAAAGCGCTCCAATTGGACGGAAAATTGAACATTGGGTGGAAAAGCCAATATTGGACCTCAATGGGGAAAAATTTCGGGATAAAAACGCCCCCGTTGGACCAAACCCCAAGATTTTGGTCAATGGGGATGAATTTTGAGATAAAAGTGCTCCATTTGGGTGAAAAAGTACACGTTGGATGGAAAAGTCAAGGTTGGATCTCAACAGGGATGAGTTTTGGGATAAAAACGCTCCAATTGGATGGAAAAGTCAACGTTGGGTGGAAAACTCAATATTGGACCTCAATGGGGACAAATTTTAGGATAAAAACTCCCCCATCCTACCAAACCCCAAGATTTTGGTCAATGGGGGTGAATTTTGGGATGAAAACGCCCCAATTGGGTGAAAAAGTCAACGTTGGATGGAAAAGTCAAGGTTGGAACTCAACAGGGATGAGTTTTGGGATAAAAGCGCTCCAACTGGACGGAAAATTCAACATTGGGTGGGAAAGCCAATATTGGACCTCAATGGGGAAAAATTTCAGGATAAAAACGCCCCCGTTGGACCAAACCCTAACGTTTTGGTCAATGGGGATGAATTTTGGGATAAAAACGCTCCAGTTGGGTGAAAAAGTCAACGCTGGATGGAAAAGTCAAGGTTGGATCTCAACAGGGATGAGTTTTGCGATAAAAACGCTCCAATTGGATGGTAAAGTCAACGTTGGGTGAAAAAGTCAATATTGGACTTCAATGGGACAAATTTTGGGATAAAAACGCCCCCGTTGGACCAAACCGGAAGAGTTTGGTCAATGGGGATGAATTTTTGGGATAAAAACGCTCCAATTGGATGGAAAAGTCAACGTTGGGTGGAAAACTCAATATTGGACCTCAATGGGGACAAATTTTAGGATAAAAACGCCCCCATCCTACCAAAACCCAAGATTTTGGTCAATGGGGTGAATTTTGGGATGAAAACGCCCCAATTGGGTGAAAAAGTCAACGTTGGATGGAAAAGTCAAGGTTGGAACTCAACAGGGATGAGTTTTGGGATAAAAAGGCTCCAATTGGCCGGAAATTTCAACATGGGGTGGAAAAGCCAATATTGGACCTCAATGGGGACAATTTCTGGGATAAAAAAGCCCTCGTTGGACCAAACCCCAACATTTTGGTCAATGGGGATGAATTTTGAGATAAAAACGCTCCACTTGGGTGAAAAAGTCAACGTTGGATGGAAAAGTCAAGGTTGGAACTCAACAGGGATGAGCTTTGGGATAAAAGCGCTCCAATTGGACGGAAAATTCAACATTGGGTGGAAAAGCCAATATTAGACCTCAATGGGGACAAATTTTGGGATAAAAACGCCCCCGTTGGACCAAACCCCAACATTTTGGTCAATGGGGATGAATTTTGGAATAAAAACGCTCCAGTTGGGTGAAAAAGTCAACGCTGGATGAAAAGTCAAGGTTGGATCTCAACAGGGATGAGTTTTGGGATAAAAACGCTCCAATTGGACGGAAAAGTCAATGTTGGGTGGAAAAGCCAATATTGACCCTCAATGTATTGACAAATTCTGATAAAAATCACTCTGCTGGGATTCAAACCCTAACATTTTTGGTCAATGGGGATGAATTTTGAGATAAAACCACCCAATTGACCTGAAAAAGTTACCGCGTTGGGAGAAAAATAATGTTCAACGCCAATGGTCAAATTTGGGATAAAACGCCTTGGTCCGAAAACTCCAACATTCTGGTCAATGGGAGCTGAATTTTGGATGTTGCTCCAATTGGGACTTGAAAAAGTCAACATTGGGTGGAAAAACTCAATATTGACCCCAATGGGGTGGTGCAAAATTTGGGATAAAATGCCCTGTTGGACCAAACCCCAAGACTTTGGCTATCAATGGGGAAGAATTTTAGTAAAATGTCTGAATTGCAGAAAAGTCAAGGTTGGAAATCAACAAGGATGACTTTGGGGTAAAAGGCCCAGTTGGGTGGGGAAAGCCAATGTTGGGTGGAAAATGTTCAATGTCAATGGACAAATTTTGTGATAAAAACGCCCCCGTTGGACCAAACCGGAAGAGTTTGGTCAATGGGGAATTTTTGGGATAAAAACGTCCCAATTGGGTGAAAAAGTCAACGCTGGATGGAAAAGTCAAGGTTGGAACTCGACAGGGATGAGTTTTGGGATAAAAACGCTCCAATTGGACGGAAAAGTCAACTTTGGGTGGAAAGCCAATATTGGACTTCCATGGGGACACATTTTAGGATAAAAACGCCCCAATTGGGTAGAAAAGTCAACGTCGGACATCAACGAGGATGGATTTGGAATAAAAATGCCCAGTTGGGTGGAAAAGCCAACGCTGGGCCTCAAGGGGCATGGATTTTTGGATAAAAACACCCAGTTGGGTGGAAAAGTCAAGATTCAACATCAATGGGACAATTTTCGGGATAAAAACGCTCCCTTTGGACCAAACCCCAAGATTTTGGTCAATGGGGAAGAATTTTGGGGTAAAAACTCCCTAATTGTATGGAAAAGTCAATGTTGGACCTCAATGGGGATGAATTTGGGGTAAAAAGGCCCAGTTGGGTGGAAAAACCAATGTTGGGTGGAAAAGTCAAGGTTCAACATCAATGGGACAAATTTTGGGATAAAAACGCCCCCGTTGGATCAAAACCCACGACTTTGGTCAATGAGGATGAATTTTGGGATAAAAATGCTCCAATTCGGTAGAAAAGTCAAAGTTGGGCATCAATGAGGATGGATTTGTGATAAAAATGCCCCAATTGGGTGGAAAAGCCAGTGTTGGGTGGAAAAGTCTGTGTTCAACATCAATGGGACAAATTTTGAGATAAAAACGCCCCCGTTGGACCAAACCCCAAGATTTTGGTCAATGGGGATGAATTTTTGGGATAAAAATGCCCCAGTTGTGTGGAAAAGCCAATGTTGGGTGAAGAAGTCAAGATTCAACATCAATGGGACAAAATTTGATATAAAAACGCCCCCGTTGGACCAAAACCCAACATTTTGGCCAATGGGGATGAATTTTGGGATAAAAATGCTCCAATATGGTAGAAAAGTCAACGTTGGGCGGAAAACACAATATTGGACCTCAATGGGGACAAATTTCGGGATAAAAAATCCCCCGTTGGACCAAAACCCAAATTTTGGTCAATGTGGGGAGATTTTGGGATGAAAACGCTCCAATTGGATGGAAAAACGTCAACGTTGGGTGGAAAACTCAATATTGGACCTCAAATGGGGACAAATTTTAGGAATAAAAACGCCCATCCTACCAAACCCAAGATTTTGGTCAATGGGGTTGAATCTTGGGATAGAAACACCCCAATTGGGTGAAACAGTCAACGTTGGATGGAAAAGTCAAGGTTGGAACTCAACAGGGATGAGTTTTGGGATAAAAGCGCTCCAATTGGACGGAAAATTCAACATTGGGTGGAAAAGCCAATATTGGACCTCAATGGGGACAAATTTCGGGATAAAAACGCCCCGGTTGGACCAAACCCCAACATTTTGGTCAATGGGGATGAATTTTGAGATAAAAACGCTCCATTTGGGTGAAAAAGTCAACGTTGGATGGAAAAGTCAAGGTTGGATCTCAACAGGGATGAGTTTTGGGATAAAAACAAGCTCAATATTGAGGAAAAAGTCAACTTTGGGTGAAAAAGCCAATATTGGACTTCAATGGGGACAAATTTTAGGATAAAAACTTCCCAATTGGGTAGAAAAGTGAACGTCTAACGTCAACGAGGATGGATTTGGAATAAAAATGCCCAGTTGGGTGGAAAAGCCAACGCTGGGCCTCAAGGGGGATGGATTTTTGGATAAAAACACCCAGTTGGGTGGAAAAGTCAAGATTCAACATCAATGGGACAAATTTCGGGATAAAAACGCTCCCTTTGGACCAAACCCCAAGATTTTGGTCAATGGGGAAGAATTTTTGGGGTAAAAACTCCCTAATTGTATGGAAAAGTCAATGTTTGGAACCTCAATGGGGATGAATTTGGGGGTAAAAAGGCCGCAGTTGGGTGGAAAGCCAATGTTGGGTGGAAAGTCAAGGTTCACATCAATGGGAAACACATCTTTGGGACAAAAACGCCCAACATTGGATCAAAATCCTACGAGTTGCACATGGGATGAATTTGGGGATAAAAATGCTCCAATTGGGTAGAAAAGTCAACGTCAGGCATCAATGAGGATGGATTCGTGATAAAAATGCCCCAATTGGGTGGAAAAGTCAGTGTTGGGTGGAAAAGTCAATGTTCAACATCAATGGGACACAGTTTGGGACAAAAACACCCCCGTTGGATCAAAACCCACGACTTTGGTCAATGGGAATGAATTTGGGGATAAAAATGCTCCAATTGGGTAGAAAAGTCAACGTCGGGCATCAATGAGGATGGATTCATGATAAAAATGCCCCAATTGGGTGGAAAAGTCAGTGTTGGGCGGAAAAGTCAAGGTTCAACATCAATGGGACAAATTTTGGGATAAAAACGCCCCCGTTGGATCAAAACCCACGACTTTGCTAAATGGGAATGAATTTGGGGATAAAAACGCTCCAATTGGATGGAAAAGTCTACTCTGGATGGAGAAGTCAAGGTTGGATCTCAACAGGGATGAGTTTTGGGATAAAAACGTTCCAATTGGATGGAAAAGTCAACGTTGGGTGAAAATGTCAATTTTGTACTTCAATGGGGACAAATTTTGGGAGAAAAACAACCCCGTTGGACCAAACCCTAACATTTTGGTCAATGAGGATGAATTTTTGGGATAAAAATAACGCAATTGGGTGGAAAAGCCAATGTTGGGTGAAGAAGTCAAGATTCCACATCAATGGGACAAATTTCAGGATAAAAACGCCCCCGTTGGACCAAAACCCAACATTTTGGCCAATGGGGATGAATTTTGGGATAAAAATGCTCCAATTGGGTGAAAAAGTCAACGTTGGATGGAAAAGTCAAGGTTGGAACTCAACAGGGATGAGTTTTGGGATAAAAGCGCTCCAATTGAATGGAAAAGTCAATGTTGGGTGTAAAAGTCAATGTTGGACCTCAACGGGGACAAATTTCGGGATAAAAACGCCCCCGTTGGACCAAACCCCAACATTTTGGCCAATGGGGATGAATTTTTTGGATAAAAACACCCCAATTGGAGGGAATAGTCAACATTGGGTGGAAAAGTCAAGGTTGGAACTCACAGGGATGAGTTTTGGGATAAAAACGCTCCAATTGGACGGAAAAGTCAACTTTGGGTGGAAAAACCATTATTGGACTTCAATGGGGACAAATTTTGGATAAAAACGCCCCAATTGGGTAGAAAAGTCAACGTCGGACATCAACGAGGATGGATTTGGAATAAAAATGCCCAGTTGGGTGGAAAAGCCAACGCTGGGCCTCAAGGGGGATGGATTTTTGGATAAAAACACCCAGTTGGGTGGAAAAGTCAAGATTCAACATCAATGGGACAAATTTCGGGATAAAAACGCTCCCTTTGGACCAAACCCCAAGATTTTGGTCAATGGGGAAGAATTTTGGGGTAAAAACTCCCTAATTGTATGGAAAAGTCAATGTTGGACCTCAATGGGGATGAATTTGGGGTAAAAAGGCCCAGTTGGGTGGAAAAGCCAATGTTGGGTGGAAAAGTCAAGGTTCAACATCAATGGGACACATTTTGGGACAAAAACGCCCCCGTTGGATCAAAACCCACGAGTTTGCTCAATGGGAATGAATTTGGGGATAAAAATGCTCCAATTGGGTAGAAAAGTCAACGTCGGGCATCAATGAGGATGGATTCGTGATAAAAATGCCCCAATTGGGTGGAAAAGTCAGTGTTGGGTGGAAAAGTCAAGGTTCAACATCAATGGGACAAATTTTGGGATAAAAACGCCCCCGTTGGATCAAAACCCACGACTTTGGTCAATGGGATGAATTTGGGGATAAAAATGCTCCAATTGGGTAGAAAAGTCAACGTCGGGCATCAATGAGGATGGATTCGTGATAAAAATGCCCCAATTGGGTGGAAAAGTCAGTGTTGGGCGGAAAAGTCAATGTTCAACATCAATGGGACAAATTTTGGGATAAAAACGCCCCCGTTGGATCAAAACCCACGACTTTGCTAAATGGGGATGAATTTGGGGATAAAAACGCTCCAATTGGATGGAAAAGTCTACTCTGGATGGAGAAGTCAAGGTTGGATCTCAACAGGGATGAGTTTTGGGATAAAAACGTTCCAATTGGATGGAAAAGTCAACGTTGGGTGAAAAAGTCAATTTTGTACTTCAATGGGGACAAATTTTGGGAGAAAAACAACCCCGTTGGACCAAACCCTAACATTTTGGTCAATGAGGATGAATTTTTGGGATAAAAATAACGCAATTGGGTGGAAAAGCCAATGTTGGGTGAAGAAGTCAAGATTCCACATCAATGGGACAAATTTCAGGATAAAAACGCCCCCGTTGGACCAAACCCCAACATTTTGGCCAATGGGGATGAATTTTGGGATAAAAATGCTCCAATTGGGTGAAAAAGTCAACGTTGGATGGAAAAGTCAAGGTTGGAACTCAACAGGGATGAGTTTTGGGATAAAATCGCTCCAATTGAATGGAAAAGTCAATGTTGGGTGTAAAAGTCAATGTTGGACCTCAACGGGGACAAATTTCGGGATAAAAACGCCCCCGTTGGACCAAACCCCAACATTTTGGTCAATGGGGATGAATTTTTGGGATAAAAACGTCCCAATTGGGTGAAAAAGTCAACATTGGATGGAAAAGTCAAGGTTGGAAGTCGACAGGGATGAGTTTTGGGATAAAAACGCTCCAATTGGACGGAAAAGTCAACTTTGGGTGGAAAAACCATTATTGGACTTCAATGGGGACAAATTTTGGGATAAAAACGCCCCAATTGGGTAGAAAAGTCAACGTTGGACATCAACGAGGATGGATTTGGAATAAAAATGCCCAGTTGGGTGGAAAAGCCAACGCTGGGCCTCAAGGGGGATGGATTTTTGGATAGAAACACCCAGTTGGGTGGAAAAGTCAAGATTCAACATCAATGGGACAAATTTCGGGATAAAAACGCTCCCTTTGGACCAAACCCCAAGATTTTGGTCAATGGGGAAGAATTTTGGGGTAAAAACTCCCTAATTGTATGGAAAAGTCAATTTTGGACCTCAATGGGGATGAATTTGGGGTCAAAAGGCCCAGTTGGGTGGAAAAGCCAATGTTGGGTGGAAAAGTTAAGGTTCAACATCAATGGGACACATTTTGGGACAAAAACGCCCCCGTTGGATCAAAACCCACGACTTTGCTCAATGGGAATGAATTTGGGGATAAAAATGCTCCAATTGGGTAGAAAAGTCAACGTCGGGCATCAATGAGGATGGATTCGTGATAAAAATTCCCCAATTGGGTGGAAAAGTCAGTGTTGGGCAGAAAAGTCAAGGTTCAACATCAATGGGACACAGTTTGGGACAAAAACGCCCCCGTTGGATCAAAACCCACGACTTTGCTCAATGGGAATGAATTTGGGGATAAAAATGCTCCAATTGGGTAGAAAAGTCAACGTCGGGCATCAATGAGGATGGATTCGTGATAAAAATGCCCCAATTGGGTGGAAAAGTCAGTGTTGGGCGGAAAAGTGAAGGTTCAACATCAATGGGACACATTTTGGGATAAAAACGCCCCCGTTGGATCAAAACCCACGACTTTGGTCAATGGGGATGAATTTGGGGATAAAAACGCTCCAATTGGATGGAAAAGTCTACTCTGGATGGAAAAGTCAAGGTTGGAACTCAACAGGGATGAGTTTTGGGATAAAAGCGCTCCAATTGGATGGAAAAGCCAACGTTGGGTGAAAAAGTCAATATTGGACTTCAATGGGGACAAATTTCAGGATAAAAATGCCCCCGTTGGACCAAAACCCAACATTTTGGTCAATGGGGATGTATTTTTGGGATAAAATAGTCCCAGTTGTGTGGAAAAGCCAATGTTGGGTGAAGAAGTCAAGATTCAACATCAATGGGACAAATTTTGAGATAAAAACGCCCCCGTTGGACCAAAACCCAACATTTTGGCCAATAGGGATGAATTTTGGGATAAAAATGCTCCAATTGGATGGAAAAGTCAACGTTGGGCAGAAAAGTCACGGTTTGGATACTCGAACAGGGATGAGTTTTGGGATAAGCGCTCAATTGGATGGAAAAAGTCAAATGTTGGGTGAGAAAGTCAATGTTGACCTCAACGGGGATTTCGGGATAAAAAACGCCGCCCGTTGGAACAAACGCCAACATTTTGGTCAATGGGGATGAATTCTTGGGATAAAAACGTCCCAATTGGGTGAAAAGTCAACATTGGATGGAAAAGTCAAGGTTGGAAGTCGACAAAGGATGAGTTTGGGTAAAAACGCTTCGCAATTGAGCGAAAAGTAACTTTGGGTTGAAAAGCCAATATTGGACTTCAATGGGAACAAATTTTAGGATAAAATCACCCCAATTGGGTAGAAAAGTCAACGTTGGACATCAACGAGGATGGATTTGGAATAAAAATGCCCAGTTGGGTGGAAAAGCCAACGCTGGGCCTCAAGGGGGATGGATTTTGGATAAAAACACCCAGTTGGGTGGAAAAGTCAAGATTCAACATCAATGGGACAAATTTCGGGATAAAAACGCTCCCTTTGGACCAAACCCCAAGATTTTGGTCAATGGGGAAGAATTTTGGGGTAAAAACTCCCTAATTGTATGGAATAGTCAATGTTGGACCTCAATGGGGATGAATTTGGGGTAAAAAGGCCCAGTTGGGTGGAAAAGCCAATGTTGGGTGGAAAAGTCCAGGTTCAACATCAATGGGACAAATTTTGGGATAAAAACGCCCCCGTTGGAACAAAACCCACGACTTTGGCCAATGGGGATGAAACTTTGGGGATAAAAATGCTCCAATTGGGTAAGAAAAGTCACGTCAGGGCATAACAATGAGCGATGGATTCGTGATAAAATGCCCAGATTGGGGTGGAAAAGTCATTGTGGGTGGAGTCAAATGTTCAACATCAATGGGACCAGTTTGGGACAAAAACCGACCCCGTTGGATCAAAAACCCACGACTTTTGGTCAATGAGAGGGAGGAATGAATTTGGGGGATAAAAATGCTCCAATTGGGTAGAAAAGTCAACGTCGGGCATCAATGAGGATGGATTCGTGATAAAAATGCCCCAATTGGGTGGAAAAGTCAGTGTTGGGTGGAAAAGTCAAGGTTCAACATCAATGGGACACATTTTGGGACAAAAACGCCCCCGTTGGATCAAAACCCACGACTTTGCTCAATGGGGATGAATTTGGGGATAAAAACGCTCCAATTGGATGGAAAAGTCTACTCTGGATGGAGAAGTCAAGGTTGGATCTCAACAGGGATGAGTTTTGGGATAAAAACGTTCCAATTGGATGGAAAAGTCAACGTTGGGTGAAAATGTCAATTTTGTACTTCAATGGGGACAAATTTTGGGAGAAAAACAACCCCGTTGGACCAAACCCTAACATTTTGGTCAATGAGGATGAATTTTTGGGATAAAAATAACGCAATTGGGTGGAAAAGCCAATGTTGGGTGAAGAAGTCAAGATTCCACATCAATGGGACAAATTTCAGGATAAAAACGCCCCCGTTGGACCAAACCCCAACATTTTGGCCAATGGGGATGAATTTTGGGATAAAAATGCTCCAATTGGGTGAAAAAGTCAACGTTGGATGGAAAAGTCAAGGTTGGAACTCAACAGGGATGAGTTTTGGGATAAAAGCGCTCCAATTGAATGGAAAAGTCAATGATGGGTGTAAAAGTCAATGTTGGACCTCAACGGGGACAAATTTCGGGATAAAAACGCCCCCGTTGGACCAAACCCCAACATTTTGGTCAATGGGGATGAATTTTTGGGATAAAAACGTCCCAATTGGGTGAAAAAGTCAACTTTGGATGGAAAAGTCAAGGTTGGAACTCGACAGGGATGAGTTTTGGGATAAAAACGCTCCAATTGGACGGAAAAGTCAACTTTGGGTGGAAAAACCATTATTGGACTTCAATGGGGACAAATTTTGGGATAAAAACGCCCCAATTGGGTAGAAAAGTCAACGTCGGACATCAAAGAGGATGGATTTGGAATAAAAATCCAGTTTTGGGTGGAAAAGACAACGCTGGGGCTCAAGGGGGATGGATTTTTTGATAAAAACACCCAGTTGGGTGGAAAAGTCAAGATTCAACATCAATGGGACAAATTTCAGGATAAAAACGCTCCCTTTGGACCAAACCCCAAGATTTTGGTCAATGGGGAAGAATTTTGGGGTAAAAACTGCCTAATTGTATGGAAAAGTCAATGTTGGACCTCAATGGGGATGAATTTGGGGTAAAAGGCCCAGTTGGGTGGAAAAGCCAATGTTGGGTGGAAAAGTCAAGGTTCAACATCAATGGGACACAGTTTGGGACAAAAACGCCCCCGTTGGATCAAAACCCACGACTTTGCTCAATGGGAATGAATTTGGGGATAAAAATGCTCCAATTGGGTAGAAAAGTCAACGTCGGGCATCAATGAGGATGGATTCATGATAAAAATGCCCCAATTGGGTGGAAAAGTCAGTGTTGGGCAGAAAAGTCAAGGTTCAACATCAATAGGACAAATTTTGGGATAAAAACTCCCCCGTTGGATCAAAACCCACGACTTTGGTCAATGGGGATGAATTTGGGGATAAAAATGCTCCAATTGGGTAGAAAAGTCAACGTCGGGCATCAATGAGGATGGATTTGTGATAAAAATGCCCCAATTGGGAGGAAAAGTCAGTGTTGGGCGAAAAAGTCAATGTTCAACATCAATGGGACAAATTTTGGGATAAAAACGCCCCCGTTGGATCAAAACCCACGACTTTGGTCAATGGGGATGAATTTGGGGATAAAAACGCTCCAATTGGATGGAAAAGTCTACTCTGGATGGAAAAGTCAAGGTTGGAACTCAACAGGGATGAGTTTTGGGATAAAAGCGCTCCAATTGGATGGAAAAGCCAACGTTGGGTGTAAAAGTCAATATTGGACTTCAATGGGGACAAATTTCAGGATAAAAACGACCCCGTTGGACCAATACCCAACATTTTGGTCAATGGGGATGTATTTTTGGGATAAAATTGTCCCAGTTGTGTGGAAAAGCCAATGTTGGGTGAAGAAGTCAAGATTCAACATCAATGGGACAAATTTTGAGATAAAAACGCCCCCGTTGGACCAAACCCCAACATTTTGGTTAATGGGGATGAATTTTTGGGATAAAAACGTCCCAATTGGGTGAAAAAGTCAACGTTGGATGGAAAAGTCAAGTTTGGAACTCGACAGGGATAAGTTTTGGGATAAAAACGCTCCAATTGGACGGAAAAGTCAATGTTGGGTGGAAAAGCCAATATTGGACTTCAATGGGGACAAATTTTAGGATAAAAACGCCCCAATTGGGTAGAAAAGTCAACGTCGGACATCAACGAGGATGGATTCGGAATAAAAATGCCCAGTTGGGTGGAAAAGCCAACGCTGGGCCTCAAGGGGGATGGATTTTGGATAAAAACACCCAGTTGGGTGGAAAAGTCAAGATTCAACATCAATGGGACAAATTTCGGGATAAAAACGCTCCCTTTGGACCAAACCCCAAGATTTTGGTCAATGGGGAAGAATTTTGGGGTAAAAAATGCCTAATTGTATGGAAAAGTCAATGTTGGACCTCAATGGGGATGAATTTGGGTAAAAAGGCCCAGTTGGGTGGAAAAGCCAATGTTGGGTGGAAAAGTCAAGGTTCAACATCAATGGGACACATTTTGGGACAAAAACGCCCCCGTTGGATCAAAACCCACGACTTTGGTCAATGGGAATGAATTTGGGGATAAAAATGCTCCAATTGGGTAGAAAAGTCAACGTCGGGCATCTATGAGGATGGATTCGTGATAAAAATGCCCCAATTGGGTGGAAAAGTCAGTGTTGGGCGGAAAAGTCAAGGTTCAACATCAATGGGACACATTTTGGGACAAAAATGCCGCCGTTGGATCAAAACCCACGACTTTGGTCAATGGGAATGAATTTGGGGATAAAAATGCTCCAATTGGGTAGAAAAGTCAACGTCGGGCATCAATGAGGATGGATTCGTGATAAAAATGCCCCAATTGGGTGGAAAAGTCAGTGTTGGGTGGAAAAGTTAAGGTTCAACATCAATGGGACACATTTTGGGATAAAAACGCCCCCGTTGGATCAAAACCCACGACTTTGGTCAATGGGGATGAATTTTGGGATAAAAATGCTCCAATTGGGTGGAAAAGTCAACGTTGGGTGAAAAAGTCAATTTTGGACTTCAATGGGGAAAAATTTCAGGATAAAAACGCCCCCGTTGGACCAAACCCTCACATTTTGGTCAATGAGGATGAATTTTTGGGATAAAAATAACGCAATTGGGTGGAAAAGCCAATGTTGGGTGAAGAAGTCAAGATTCCACATCAATGGGAAAAATTTTGGGAAAAAAATGACCCCGTTGGACCAAAACCCAACATTTTGGCCAATGGGGATGTATTTTTGGGATAAAAATGCTCCAATTGGGTGAAAAAGTCAACGTTGGGTGGAAAACTCAATATTGGACCTCAATGGGTACAAATTTCAGAATAAAAACGCCCCCGTTGGACCAAAACCCAACATTTTGGCCAATGGGGATGAATTTTGGGATAAAAATGCTCCAATTGGGTGAAAAAGTCAACGTTGGATGGAAAAGTCAAGGTTGGAACTCAACAGGAATGAGTTTTGGGATAAAAGCGCTCCAATTGAATGGAAAAGTCAATGTTGGGTGTAAAAGTCAATGTTGGACCTCAACGGGGACAAATTTCGGGATAAAAACGCCCCCGTTGGACCAAACCCCAACGTCCCATTTGGGTGAAAAAGTCAACTTGGATGGAAAAGTCAAGGTTGGATCGACAGGGATGAGTTTTGGGATAAAAACGTCCCAATTGGACGTGAAAAAGTCAACTTTGGATGGAAAAGTCAAGGTTGGAACTCGACAGGGATGAGTTTTGGGATAAAAACGCTCCAATTGGACGGAAAAGTCAACTTTGAGTGGAAAAACCATTATTGGACTTCAATGGGGACAAATTTTGGGATAAAAACGCCCCAATTGGGTAGAAAAGTCAACGTCGGACATCAACGAGGATGGATTTGGAATAAAAATGCCCAGTTGGGTGGAAAAGCCAACGCTGGGCCTCAAGGGGGATGGATTTTGGATAAAAACACCCAGTTGGGTGGAAAAGTCAAGATTCAACATCAATGGGACAAATTTCGGGATAAAAACGCTCCCTTTGGACCAAACCCCAAGATTTTGGTCAATGGGGAAGAATTTTGGGTAAAAACTGCCTAATTGTATGGAAAAGTCAATGTTGGACCTCAATGGGGATGAATTTGGGGTAAAAAGGCCCAGTTGGGTGGAAAAGCCAATGTTGGGTGGAAAAGTCAAGGTTCAACATCAATGGGACAAATTTTGGGATAAAAACGCCCCCGTTGGATCAAAACCCACGACTTTGGTCAATGGGAATGAATTTTGGGATAAAAATGCTCCAATTGGGTAGAAAAGTCAACGTCGGGCATCAATGAGGATGGATTCATGATAAAAATGCCCCAATTGGGTGGAAAAGTCAGTGTTGGCAGAAAAGTCAAGGTTCAACATCAATGGGACACATTTTGGGACAAAAACGCCCCCGTTGGATCAAAACCCACGACTTTGTCAATGGGAATGAATTTGGGGATAAAAATGCTCCAATTGGGTAGAAAAGTCAACGTCGGGCATCAATGAGGATGGATTCGTGATAAAAATGCCCCAATTGGGTGGAAAAGTCAGTGTTGGGCGGAAAAGTCAATGTTCAACATCAATGGGACACATTTTGGGATAAAAACGCCCCCGTTGGATCAAAACCCACGACTTTGGTCAATGGGGATGAATTTGGGGATAAAAACGCTCCAATTGGATGGAAAAGTCTACTCTGGATGGAAAAGTCAAGGTTGGAACTCAACAGGGATGAGTTTTGGGATAAAAGCGCTCCAATTGGATGGAAAAGCCAACGTTGGGTGAAAAAGTCAATATTGGACTTCAATGGGGACAAATTTCAGGATAAAAACGCCCCCGTTGGACCAAAACCCAACATTTTGGTCAATGGGGATGTATTTTTGGGATAAAATTGTCCAGTGTGTGGAAAAGCCAATGTTGGCGTTGGGTGGAAAAGTCAATGTTCAATTCAATGGGACAAATTTTGAGATAAAAACGCCCCCGTTGGACCAAACCCCAAGATTTTGGTCAATGGGGATGAATTTTTGGGATAAAAACGTCCCAATTGGGTGAAAAAGTCAACGTTGGATGGAAAAGTCAAGGTTGGAACTCGACAGGGATGAGTTTTTGGGATAAAAACGCTCCAATTGGACGGAAAAGTCAACTTTGGGTGGAAAAGCCAATATTGGACTTCAATGGGGACAAATTTTAGGATAAAAACGCCCCAATTGGGTAGAAAAGTCAACGTCGGACATCAACGAGGATGGATTTGGAATAAAAATGCCCAGTTGGGTGGAAAAGCCAACGCTGGGCCTCAAGGGGGATGGATTTTTGGATAAAAACACCCAGTTGGGTGGAAAAGTCAAGATTCAACATCAATGGGACAAATTTCGGGATAAAAACGCTCCCTTTGGACCAAACCCCAAGATTTTGGTCAATGGGGAAGAATTTTGGGGTAAAAACTCCCTAATTGTATGGAAAGTCAATGTTGGACCTCAATGGGGATGAATTGGGGTAAAAAGGCCCAGTTGGGTGGAAAAGCCAATGTTGGGTGGAAAAGTCAAGGTTCAACATCAATGGGACACATTTTGGGATAAAAACGCCCCCGTTGGATCAAAACCCACGACTTTGCTCAATGGGATGAATTTGGGGATAAAAATGCTCCAATTGGGTAGAAAAGTCAACGTCGGGCATCAATGAGGATGGATTCGTGATAAAAATGCCCCAATTGGGTGGAAAAGTCAGTGTTGGGCGGAAAAGTCAATGTTCAACATCAATGGGCCAAATTTTGGGATAAAAACGCCCCCGTTGGATCAAAACCCACGACTTTGGTCAATGGGAATGAATTTGGGGATAAAAACGCTCCAATTGGATGGAAAAGTCAACTCTGGATGGAAAAGTCAAGGTTGGATCTCAACAGGGATGAGTTTTGGGATAAAAACGCTCCAATTGGATGGAAAAGTCAACGTTGGGTGGAAAACTCAGTATTGGACTTCAATGGGGACAAATTTCGGGATAAAAACGACCCCGTTGGACCAAAACCCAACATTTTGGTCAATGGGGATGAGTTTTTGGGATAAAAATGACGCAATTGGGTGGAAAAGACAATGTTGGGTGAAGAAGTCAAGATTCCACATCAATGGGACAAATTTTGGGAAAAAAATGCCCCCGTTTGACCAAACCCCAACATTTTGACCAATGGGGATGAATTTTGGGATAAAAATGCTCCAATTGGGTGAAAAAGTCAACGTTGGGTGGAAAACTCAATATTGGACCTCAATGGGGACAAATTTTGGGATAAAAACGCCCCCGTTGGACCAAAACCCAACATTTTCGCCAATGGGGATGAATTTTGGGATAAAAGCACCCCAATTGGGTGAAAAAGTCAACGTTGGATGGAAAAGTCAAGGTTGGAACTCAACAGGGATGAGTTTTGGGATAAAAGCGCTCCAATTGGATGGAAAAGCCAACGTTGGGTGAAAAAGTCAATATTGGACTTCAATGGGGAAAAATTTCAGGATAAAAACGCCCTGTTGGACAAAACCCCAACATTTTGGTCAATGGGGATGTATTTTTGGGATAAAAATAACGCAATTGGGTGGAAAAGCCAGTTGGGTGAAGAAGTCAAGATTCAACATCAATGGGACAAATTTTGGGAAAAAAATGCCTCCGTTGGACCAAAACCCAACATTTTGGCCAATGGGGATGAATTTGGGGATAAAAATGCTCCAATTGGGTAGAAAAGTCAACATCGGGCATCAATGAGGATGGATTTGTGATAAAAATGCCCCAATTGGGTGGAAAAGTCAGTGTTGGGTGGAAAAGTCAATGTTCAACATCAATGGGACAAATTTTGGGATAAAAACGCCCCCGTTGGATCAAAACCCACGACTTTGGTCAATGGGCATGAATTTTGGGATAAAAATGCTCCAATTGGATGGAAAAGTCAACGTTGGGTGAAAAAGTCAATTTTGGACTTCAATGGGGACAAATTTCAGGAGAAAAACAACCCCGTTGGACCAAACCCTAACATTTTGGTCAATGAGGATGAATTTTTGGGATAAAAATAACGCAATTGGGTGGAAAAGCCAATGTTGGGTGAAGAAGTCAAGATTCCACATCAATGGGAAAAATTTTGGGAAAAAAATGACCCCGTTGGACCAAAACCCAACATTTTGGCCAATGGGGATGTATTTTTGGGATAAAAATGCTCCAATTGGGTGAAAAAGTCAACGTTGGGTGGAAAACTCAATATTGGACCTCAATGGGGACAAATTTTGGGATAAAAACGCCCCCGTTGGACCATAACCCAACATTTTGGCCAATGGGGATGAATTTTGGGATAAAAGCACCCCAATGTGGTGAAAAAGTCAACGTTGGATGGAAAAGTCAAGGTTGGAACTCAACAGGGATGAGTTTTGGGATAAAAGCGCTCCAATTGGATGGAAAAGCAACGTTGGGTGAAAAAGTCAATATTGGACTCAATGGGGACAAATTTCAGGATAAAAATGCCCCGTTGGACCAAACCCAACATTTTGGTCAATGGGGATGTATTTTTGGGATAAAATAGTCCCAGTTGTGGTGGAAAAGCCAATGTTGGGTGAAGAAGTCAAGATTCCACATCAATGGGACAAATTTTGAGATAAAAACGCCCCCGTTTGGACCAAACCCAACATTTTGGCCAATGGGGATGAATTTTGGGATAAAAGCACCCCAATTGGGTGAAAAAGTCAACGTTGGATGGAAAAGTCAAGGTTGGAACTCAACAGGGATGAGTTTTGGGATAAAAACGCTCCAATTGGATGGAAAAGTCAATGTTGGGTGAAAAAGTCAATGTTGGACCTCAACGGGGACAAATTTCGGGATAAAAACGCCCCCGTTGGACCAAACCCCAACATTTTGGTCAATGGGGATGAATTTTTGGGATAAAAACGTCCCAATTGGGTGAAAAAGTCAACGTTGGATAAAAAAGTCAAGGTTGGAGAACTCGACAGGGATGAGTTTTGGGATAAAAACTCTCCAATTGGACGGAAAAGTCAACTTTGGGTGGAAAAACCATTATTGGACTCAATGGCGACAAATTTTAGGATAAAAACGCCCCAATTGGGTAGAAAAGTCAACGTCGGACATCAACGAGGATGGATTTGGAATAAAAATGCCCAGTTGGGTGGAAAAGCCAACGCTGGGCCTCAAGGGGGATGGATTTTTGGATAAAAACACCCAGTTGGGTGGAAAAGTCAAGATTCAACATCAATGGGACAAATTTCGGGATAAAAACGCTCCCTTTGGACCAAACCCCAAGATTTTGGTCAATGGCGAAGAATTTTGGGGTAAAAACTCCCTAATTGTATGGAAAAGTCAATGTTGGACCTCAATGGGGATGAATTTGGGGTAAAAAGGCCCAGTTGGGTGGAAAAGCCAATGTTGGGTGGAAAAGTCAAGGTTCAACATCAATGGGACAAATTTTGGGATAAAAATGCCCCCGTTGGATCAAAACCCACGACATTGGTCAATGGGGATGAATTTGGGGATAAAAATGCTCCAATTGGGTAGAAAAGTCAACGTCGGGCATCAATGAGGATGGATTCGTGATAAAAATGCCCCAATTGGGTGGAAAAGTCAGTGTTGGGCGGAAAAGTCAATGTTCAACATCAATGGGACACAGTTTGGGACAAAAACACCCCCGTTGGATCAAAACCCACGACTTTGGTCAATGGGAATGAATTTGGGGATAAAAATGCTCCAATTGGGTAGAAAAGTCAACGTCGGGCATCAATGAGGATGGATTCGTGATAAAAATGCCCCAATTGGGTGGAAAAGTCAGTGTTGGGCGGAAAAGTCAAGGTTCAACATCAATAGGACACATTTTGGGATAAAAACGCCCCCGTTGGATCAAAACCCACGACTTTGCTAAATGGGAATGAATTTGGGGATAAAAACGCTCCAATTGGATGGAAAAGTCTACTCTGGATGGAGAAGTCAAGGTTGGATCTCAACAGGGATGAGTTTTGGGATAAAAACGTTCCAATTGGATGGAAAAGTCAACGTTGGGTGAAAAAGTCAATTTTGTACTTCAATGGGGACAAATTTTGGGAGAAAAACAACCCCGTTGGACCAAACCCTAACATTTTGGTCAATGAGGATGAATTTTTGGGATAAAAATAACGCAATTGGGTGGAAAAGCCAATGTTGGGTAAAGAAGTCAAGATTCCACATCAATGGGACAAATTTCAGGATAAAAACGCCCCCGTTGGACCAAAACCCAACATTTTGGCCAATGGGGATGAATTTTGGGATAAAAACGCCCCAATTGGGTGAAAAAGTCAACGTTGGATGGAAAAGTCAAGGTTGGAACTCAACAGGGATGAGTTTTGGGATAAAAGCGCTCCAATTGGACGGAAAAGTCAATGTTGGGTGAAAAGTCAATGTTGGACCTCAACGGGGACAAATTTCGGGATAAAAACGCCCCCGTTGGACCAAACCCCAACATTTTGGTCAATGGGGATGAATTTTTGGGATAAAAACGTCCCAATTGGGTGAAAAAGTCAACTTTGGATGGAAAAGTCAAGGTTGGAAGTCGACAGGGATGAGTTTTGGGATAAAAACGCTCCAATTGGACGGAAAAGTCAACTTTGGGTGGAAAAACCATTATTGGACTTCAATGGGGAAAAATTTTGGGATAAAAACGCCCCAATTGGGTAGAAAAGTCAACGTCGGACATCAACGAGGATGGATTTGGAATAAAAATACCCAGTTGGGTGGAAAAGCCAACGCTGGGCCTCAAGGGGGATGGATTTTTGGATAAAAACACCCAGTTGGGTGGAAAAGTCAAGATTCAACATCAATGGGACAAATTTTGGGATAAAAACGCTCCCTTTGGACCAAACCCCAAGATTTTGGTCAATGGGGAAGAATTTTGGGGTAAAAACTCCCTAATTGTATGGAAAAGTCAATGGTGGACCTCAATGGGGATGAATTTGGGGTAAAAAGGCCCAGTTGGGTGGAAAAGCCAATGTTGGGTGGAAAAGTCAAGGTTCAACATCAATGGGACACATTTTGGGACAAAAACGCCCCCGTTGGATCAAAACCCACGACTTTGCTCAATGGGAATGAATTTGGGGATAAAAATGCTCCAATTGGGTAGAAAAGTCAACGTCGGGCATCAATGAGGATGGATTCGTGATAAAAATTCCCCAATTGGGTGGAAAAGTCAGTGTTGGGCAGAAAAGTCAAGGTTCAACATCAATGGGACACAGTTTGGGACAAAAACGCCCCCGTTGGATCAAAACCCACGACTTTGGTCAATGGGAATGAATTTGGGGATAAAAACGCTCCAATTGGGTAGAAAAGTCAACGTCGGGCATCAATGAGGATGGATTCGTGATAAAAATGCCCCAATTGGGTGAAAAAGTCAGTGTTGGGTGGAAGAGTCAATGTTCAACATCAATGGGCCAAATTTTGGGATAAAAACGCCCCCGTTGGATCAAAACCCACGACTTTGGTCAATGGGGATGAATTTGGGGATAAAAACGCTCCAATTGGATGGAAAAGTCTACTCTGGATGGAAAAGTCAAGGTTGGAACTCAACAGGGATGAGTTTTGGGATAAAATCGCTCCAATTGGATGGAAAAGCCAACGTTGGGTGAAAAAGTCAATATTGGACTTCAATGGGGACAAATTTCAGGATAAAAATGCCCCCGTTGGACCAAAACCCAACATTTTGGTCAATGGGGATGTATTTTTGGGATAAAATAGTCCCAGTTGTGTGGAAAAGCCAATGTTGGGTGAAAGAGTCAAGATTCAACATCAATACAGGACAAATTTTACACACACGAGATAAGCATGCCCCGTTGGACAAAACCAACATTTTGGTGGGCTGGGGCCTGAGATAAAAGCACTAATGGGGTGAAAAAAGTCAACGTTGGATGGAAAAGTCAAGGTTGGAACTCAACAGGGATGAGTTTTGGGATAAAAGCGCTCCAATTGGATGGAAAAGTCAATACTGGGTGAAAAAGTCAATGTTGGACCTCAACGGGGACAAATTTCAAGATAAAAACGCCCCCGTTGGACCAAACCCCAACATTTTGGTCAATGGGGATGAATTTTTGGGATAAAAACGTCCCAATTGGGTGAAAAAGTCAACTTTGGATGGAAAAGTCAAGGTTGGAAGTCGACAGGGATGAGTTTTGGGATAAAAACGCTCCAATTGGACGGAAAAGTCAACTTTGGGTGGAAAAACCATTATTGGACTTCAATGGGGAAAAATTTTGGGATAAAAACGCCCCAATTGGGTAGAAAAGTCAACGTCGGACATCAACGAGGATGGATTTGGAATAAAAATGCCCAGTTGGGTGGAAAAGCCAACGCTGGGCCTCAAGGGGGATGGATTTTTGGATAAAAACACCCAGTTGGGTGGAAAAGTCAAGATTCAACATCAATGGGACAAATTTCGGGATAAAAACGCTCCCTTTGGACCAAACCCAAGATTTTGGTCAATGGGGAAGAATTTTGGGGTAAAAACTCCCTAATTGTATGGAAAAGTCAATGTTGGACCTCAATGGGGATGAATTTGGGGTAAAAAGGCCCAGTTGGGTGGAAAAGCCAATGTTGGGTGGAAAAGTCAAGGTTCAACATCAATGGGACACATTTTGGGACAAAAACGCCCCCGTTGGATCAAAACCCACGACTTTGGTCAATGGGGATGAATTTGGGGATAAAAATGCTCCAATTGGGTAGAAAAGTCAACGTCGGGCATCAATGAGGATGGATTCGTGATAAAAATGCCCCAATTGGGTGGAAAAGTCAGTGTTGGGCGGAAAAGTCAATGTTCAACATCAATGGGACACAGTTTGGGACAAAAACACCCCCGTTGGATCAAAACCCACGACTTTGGTCAATGGGAATGAATTTGGGGATAAAAATGCTCCAATTGGGTAGAAAAGTCAACGTCGGGCATCAATGAGGATGGATTCGTGATAAAAATGCCCCAATTGGGTGGAAAAGTCAGTGTTGGGCGGAAAAGTCAATGTTCAACATCAATGGGACAAATTTTGGGATAAAAACGCCCCCGTTGAATCAAAACCCACGACTTTGGTCAATGGGGATGAATTTAAGGATAAAAGCACGCAATTTGGGATGGACAAGTTTACTGCTCGGATGGAAAAGTCAAGGTTTTTTTGGAAACTCCCAACAGAGGATGAGTTTTGGGATAAAGCGCTCAATGATGGAAAGCCAACGTTGGGTGAAAAAGTCATATTGGACTTCAATGGGGACAAATTTCAGGATAAAAACGCCCTCCGTTTGACCAAAACCAACATTTTTGGTCATGGGGATGTATTTTTTGGGGATAAATAGTCCCAGTTGTGTGGAAAAGCCAATGTTGGGTGAAGAACGTCAAGATTCACATCAATGGGAGCAAATTTGAGATAAAAACGCCCCGTTGGGACGCAAACCCACACATTTTGGTCATTGGTGATGAATTTTTGGGATAAAAACGTCCCAATTGGTGAAAGTCACGTTGGATGGGAAAAGTCAGGTTGGAACTCGACAGGGATGAGTTTTGGGATAAAAAAGCTCCAATATGACTGAAAAGTCAACTTTGGGTGAAAAAACCATTATATGACTTCAATGGGGACAAATTTTGGGATAAAAACGCCCCAATTGGGTAGAAAAGTCAACGTCGGACATCAACGTGGATGGATTCGGAATAAAATGCCCAGTTGGGTGGAAAAGCCAACGCTGGGCCTCAAGGGGGATGGATTTTTGGATAAAAACACCCAGTTGGGTGGAAAAGTCAAGATTCAACATCAATGGGACAAATTTTGGGATAAAAAAGCTCCCTTTGGACCAAACCCCAAGATTTTGGTCAATGGGTAAGAATTTTGGGGTAAAAACTCCCTAATTGTATGGAAAAGTCAATGTTGGACCTCAATGGGGATGAATTTGGGGTAAAAGGCCCAGTTGGGTGGAAAAGCCAATGTTGGGTGGAAAAGTCAAGGTTCAACATCAATGGGACACATTTTGGGACAAAAACGCCCCCGTTGGATCAAAACCCACGACTTTGCTCAATGGGAATGAATTTGGGGATAAAAATGCTCCAATTGGGTAGAAAAGTCAACGTCGGGCATCAATGAGGATGGATTCGTGATTAAAATGCCCCAATTGGGTGGAAAAGTCAGTGTTGGGCGGAAAAGTCAATGTTCAACATCAATGGGCCAACTTTTGGGATAAAAACGCCCCCGTTGGATCAAAACCCACGACTTTGGTCAATGGGGATGAATTTGGGGATAAAAACGCTCCAATTGGATGGAAAAGTCAACTCTGGATGGAAAAGTCAAGGTTGGATCTCAACAGGGATGAGTTTTGGGATAAAAACGCTCCAATTGGATGGAAAAGTCAACGTTGGGTGAAAAAGTCAATATTGGACTTCAATGGTGACAAATTTTGGGATAAAAACGCCCCCGTTGGACCAAAACCCAACATTTTGGTCAATGGGGATGAGTTTTTGGGATAAAAATAACGCAATTGGGTGGAAAAGCCAATGTTGGGTGAAGAAGTCAAGATTCCACATCAATGGGACAAATTTTGGGAAAAAAATGACCCCGTTGGACCAAAACCCAACATTTTGGCCAATGGGGATGAATTTTTGGGATAAAAATGCTCCAATTGGGTGAAAAAGTCAACGTTGGGTGGAAAACTCAATATTGGACCTCAATGGGGACAAATTTCAGGATAAAAACGCCCCCGTTGGACCAAAACCCAACATTTTGGTCAATGGGGATGAATTTTGGGGATAAA
>JAVTVJ010003504.1:0-13002 GCA_034509425.1 Eopsaltria australis
TGACATCAAGAAACTGGGGGGCAGAGTTCTCTTTCTCAGAGAAAAGGGACACTTTTTGTGTCCCGGCCCTAAGGCGCTGTTCTCCCGGACGCCACCTGAAATGCCGCACGGATCATGATCCTTCCCACACACAAGCTGCCATCAACTAGAACTCTGGCTGCAATTGTAGGGCTAAAACACTCCACCAAACAGACATCATGTATCTAGGGTCCTAAGTTTTCTTTCACTGACCGAAAGACTTCAAGACATTTCCTTACTGCACAGGAGAAAGCAGGAAACACTAGGAGCACAGAAGCCAATTGCGTGCACAAGTCAGCTACCTGTATTTTTAGCGCTAGCAAAGAAATGGGATGGATTAGCATTCACTGGATGCTAGCATCCAACTTGGCATGTGGCATTGATAGGATCCTTCCTCTCCATTTCTGGCAAGCTATGTAGCAAGATGCGGCCAAGCTTGCTAGGAGAAGCCTTGCTCCTTTCCAGGGAGTACCTTTGAAATGCAGCAATTTCTCTTGCTTCCTAATTGCAAGTAGAATTGAGTGGGAAGGCATTTGCTGGCTACCTTGGCAATTGAGAGGAGCATTGTAAAAAGTGATGGAGAAGCTAAGAGTCTTGGGACTTTGTGGCGTGCCTCTGAGAAGGCCTATGCTGCGCTAATGCCACACGTGTGGGCAGCTGCAGACAAGAAGGAAAAATGAGCTCTGGAGCCTGTGCAAAGTACTTTGAAGCAAGCAGGAGAAGTGATGTGCAAGAAGTCATGTCTCTTTTGAAGGGAGAGAAAGAAGGCCTTGCAGCCTGTTCCTGCGTTCCTGCTAAAGGCAGCTCTTTTGGAGGCATGCATGTGTCCCTAGAAGACAGCTGTCGTGCCACTTAGGAAAGTGGCTGAATGGCATCAGTAGAAAAGCAGAATGTTCAAGTGTTAGGGGAGAAAAAGAAAGCAGATGCAGTGAGGCTCCTGGCCACAGCCTTGCAGAGAGGGCAAAAGGATTGGAATTCTTGATGGATGTTCAAGAGGACGATAGGAAAAGAATTTGAGTAGAGGAAGAGAGGCAAAGAGGACAGCCTGTTGCCTACTTTTGCAAGATGTTGCAGCCAGTGGCCAGAGGCTTCTTGTGTGCACAATTGTGCAGCCATGGCTTGAAGGGCAAGTGAAGGGCAAAAAGTGATGTCAGGAGAATCTTTTAGTATTCCAAGTCTGACATCCACTTCAAGTTTTGTTAAGGGAAAAAGCCTCTAAGTAGATGTGCAGTGCTGGCTTGCTAGAGTGTAAAAGGTTGTTGAATGGAAGAGAAAGATTTCGGATTGAGGAGGGAGGAAGGCTTGAATGGAGCGTGGTGTTTGAAGAGTCCTGCACAGCGGGGCCAGGAAGAAAGGCGTGAGTGCATTGGCATGCCACATGTGCAGAGGCGGGCTAAGGAGCATTTCTGCGCCACTGGCTGGCCTAGGAGAGCAAATGTCTTTCTAGATGGCTCTTGAAGGGTAGTTGTCACGATCCGCTGGTAGGAGCAGGGGTCGTGATGGTTCGTTCCTTTGAATCTCAGAGTGCAAAAGAAAACAGGGCCAAGTATTTTTGCTTCAATCAAAATCCAAAGCACTTTATTGAGTGCCAACAAGATGCTTATGCGATAGAGGAGAGAGAGAGAGAAGAAAGAGAGAGAGAAAAGGAAAGGAGGGGCATAGCTACCACGGCACAAGGAGATCCTCGTTGTCCGGATCCGATGGATTCGTCTCGTCCGTAGGGAGTACTCGTAGGGGTACCTTTTGAGAGTCTCTTGATAGTCTTTTCGAAAGCGCGGGGCAGGTAAGCAAGAGATGAGGCAATCCCTCCAGAGACGAGGGGCAAGTTGGGGAGTAGGGCCCATTGTTTTAGAGTACAGGTGCAGCTGTACCGGACATACAGATCGGTTCTTTCCGTCCCGGTAGCCGGGCGGACACGGTTGCCACGGGCATGTACCAACACGCCTCTGCAGCACAGCTCAGCAGCACAGCTCTGCAGTACACCTGGGCACCTGGCAGGCATCCCACCAAGTTCTGCCTGGACTTCATTGTGCAAAAGTCCTTTTCCCCTCTTAGGGTCTCTGGGTTTTGGGCCTCTGCTTCTGTCGATGGTCGTGAGGCAGACAAGGGATTTCCGTCCAGATTCTTACACCACCCCATGGCTCACAATGGTCGTCAGGAACCTGTAGCGTTGTCACGATGCCTTCTGGAGTCTGTAGTGTTGTCACGATGTCTTCAGGACTCATCCATGCCGGTAGCATACCCCCGAAAACAGAGAGAAAAGAGAAAGAGAGAAGGGAAAAGAAAAGGAAACGAAAACAAAAGAAGAAGTAATTTTAATCACATAAAATTTTGTTTAAATTTCAACAGGGCAACAATTGCCTTATTATAGTGAAATTACATTAATAATTATTTGGATAAGACCAGCTTAATTTCTTATTATAGCTTAAAATCATCTTAATAATTATTTAAATCATTATACTTCAAAATTACATGAATACATCGTTACACCTTAAAATGACATTAATTGATTGAATCACAAACAATAAAAATACCTTAAAATTTCATTAATAATTGATTAAATTACAATGAGCAGTAAAGTATTTATCCAATTTCTTATTACACCTGAGCTCGCCTTGCACCAATAATGTCAGGGGTGTCCACAGAGGATGAAACATCAACCAGATTATGCATATTCATTATGGATGTCAAGTATGCTACTCGTTTCATCATTCTCCAGTTCATGATATACAAAATTACTGACAAGACAAAACCTACTAAGACTAGAATCAGGAGAACAATGATGGGAGGACACAGCTTATTGAGGACACCTGTGGCAGTAGGTGACCACCCAAAAAGGGTATCCCACCAACTGTGGTCAGCATCCTTTCTTACCCTTTCCAGAACACGACGTATTTCGTTTACATTGTGATGAACAGTTCCCATAGTTTTCTGTCCGTTCTTTTGATCTTTTCCAAAATTTCGATTAAATCCTGATGAAGCAACAATTGCTTTACCAAGGTAAGGTTCATCCCAATGCGGGTAGGCACAACTTGGTGTATCAGTGAGTAATTGGATTGCAAAAGGTGATAAGAAGTGACTGAAGCTAAATAAAAAAAATCACATCCTACAATTGTAGTAAAATTACAAACACAAAAATTGGAATGATTTTTAGTGTCCATCACCAAATTTTCTACAACTATTTGATCACAAGCAGTTCTCAAGCATGCACATCCATTGCCTATATACACAAGCACTGTTTCAAGATTCTCTTTAGGATGAATTTCAAAATGACAGATATTCTGTTCCGTGTCTAAGCAAATGTCCTGAGCTCTGATTGCATTACTTTCACAAACGAACCCTAGTTGTTCCCGGACAACACAAGTTTCTAAATCCACAGTTTGCCATTTTTGATCAATTTGACAGGTCCATTGCTTATGCTCAAAAGGATAAAGAAAAGTTCCACCCCAATTCAGCCCCAATGCAATGATAGGGAATATTGAATGCACTGAAGCATTACATACGGTTAGCATTCACTGAGTTAATATGTTTGATAACAACCACTGGTGGGTTAATGACAACTGCAGTGGTCGTTGTAATTTGGTTAAATCTCTAATTGTGACAGCCAATTTATTCTTTAGTACTTCTGAATCAATGCTATTCAAGATTCCCAATCCTGTTCCCACAACACCGGTAATGTCTCTTTGTGTTAAAAGATGAACAAGTTGGCTGAATTTCTGTGCATTAGCAATTTAACTTGTTTGAGAGACCATAGCTGGTCCTGATTATATTTGGTCCAATTTCAAAAATTTTCAGGCTTAGCATAACCAATGGTTGGGTGATAGGTATTACAACATCAACTTCAAGTCCCTCCCCCCCAGTATCTTGTATTGTTTTTACCACACATAATTTTATGGGAAAATTGTACAACAGCTAAGTTTAACAAAAAGTCCAGCAATCATCACCTCATGTTACCATAAAGGGAGGGAAAAAGCATTATTCTTGTCATCCAGCACAAGGGGGGTGGTTATACCATGGTATGTAGCTACTGCACTCAGTATGGGCTTTGCTATGGCATTTATTTTAAGTCTATAAATTCTTCATGTCCCTCGGAGTTCCCCTGTGAAAAGTAAACACAACAGAGCCTGCCACCAAGGGGCAGAAAAGGTTAAAATGATGGAATTATCCAGCGTGTATTTGTCCGATGCTCCTTTCCTAGGGCATCAGAGGCTGTCAATGCCTTTTGCTGCCAAAAAGAAAGCCACTCAGTCCATTCCTGAAACACAGCATAGAAATAAGTAGAGATACAAACAAGAAAGATATTCTGTACTTCACATTGGAGAACACTCCAAACAGCTATCAGCTCGCCAACTTGGGCACTGCCTTCCCCCTCTGTTTCACCGGAGGAAGTGTGGAGGGCTACCTTAATAACTGAGGCAGGTTTGTCTTGACTGCAACTGAAGCCTTCTTGTATTGCCAGGTTTTTTACAGCTCCTTCCGTTATTGAGAAAGTGTTACAATAGCGTTCAATCTGAGCATCCCACTTTCTAACTAAGGCCCTCTGGACCACCCTGTCAGGTTGGGGGGATCCCGGTAGGAACTGCCCTAATAATTTGGAAAAGGCAACTCAAAACAATCGGTTGCTGTTGTGTAATTTTCTCCACTTCTATCAGAGCTAAGCTGACCACAAACAGCCCCTTTTCCCAGATAGCGTGTCTTTTTTCAGCATCTCTGAAGCCATGGGAATAAATACCAACAGGCCTTGTTGGGCCCTCAGGGCCCTGCTGCCAGATGTGAACTGACAGCCCTGAGGAAGCAAACCCCCATTCCACTTGGAAAGGATCTGTAGGGTGAATAGGGCCCAGGGCTTGGTGAGCTGTTGCTTCAAAAATCAGTAATTGTAAGGCTTCTTCTTGAGAAGTATCCCATTCCCATCTCACCCCTTTTCTCAGTAAGTTATAAACAGGTCTGGCAATTATGGAAAAATCAGGGATGTGTTTTCTCCAGAACACCAATAACCCCAAAGCATGTTGGAGATCTTTCCTAGATTCAGGCATTTTAATCTGATCTAAAAAGGTTAAGCTTTCAGGTGGGATATCCTTCCACCAAATTCCCAAAACCAGTTTACCTGGTTCTGAGGACAAAGTTGTTTTGGCTCTTTGCCTGGACTTTGAAGGAAAGGTTGCTTTGGCTCACTTCCCAGGCTCTGAGGGAGAGGTTGCTTAGGCTCACTGCCCAAACTTTGAGAAAGCAAGGGGGGTCCACTATTTTCTGGGTTTTCACTATGAGGGACCCGAATGTCCCTGCTAGCCAGTGTTTTCTCTGATTTTTCTTGTGGGGTTTTTACAGGTCCACATTTTCTATTGTAATTGATCAGATCTTCTGCAATCTCACTACATGTATAAACTTTGCGACCACTGGCAGGTGAATTCAAGTGTGAACCCAACGGCTGAGAGGGTGTAGAATTTGGGGCATTCCCGGGATCAGTAGATCCAGTTTGATCTGTCGGGTTTTCAAGGAATCTTTCCAGCTTCTCTACGGGGCCCACAACTGCTATGGTTTTCTGTAAGACAATCGCTGTGGGTTTGAGTGATTCTGGGGGACCCCGAATTAAAGGGCTCTTCATTTCAGGTTTCACAGGCATTTGCACAGGGGATTCATATTCAGGAATCAACTTCTTTTCATGTATCGTTTGCAGACAAGCGGCTTTGTGGACGCTTTCTAGAAGTTGATCAGGGGTACTAACAATAGCTAAACGGTCTCCACTTTCTGAAGGATTGAGTCCCCCAGCTTGGAAAGTTGCATGCTGAGTTGGGGACGAGGTGTTATGTTTGTCTCCTGTTGTTAAGAAAACATCATGTCCCCAGTATCCACTGGCCTCCTGTTCAGTTCAATGAATTTGGTCTCCTCCGGTGAGTGACACTTGGGAGACATATTGTGTTTTAATTAAAGGGTGTCATAGGAGGACAGCAGTTTTGCCCACAATTTTTTACTTGCTTGAATTCTTTGTGGGGGTAAAGTGATTCCTTTTCCTTTTTGTGGTGGATCGGTGTTCCTTGAGTTTTTAAAACATTTTTCTCTCAAGAGATCTTGTAACAAGAGAATATAATTCTCTTTTTCCTCTAATTGTTTCTGTAAAATTTCTACTAAGTTTTGCAGGGAGTCTATTATTGTTTCCTGTTCACTGCACTGCTTAAAGCGGTGATCTATAGCCGATGTAAGGCATGCTCCTAGTACAGAGCAAATGACAGCTTTATCTCGGCCTAGTTTGAATTTTGACCCACGCCGTAAAGAGTAAATTCTATCAATCACATTTTCTAAATTAAACCAGTTGTTTTGTGCCCACTCTTCCCCTCCTGGAGAGGGTCAGGCATTGTGTTTTGCTAACAAAGCATAAAATGCAGCTGTATGTTTTGTTTTAGTGTTTGAGGTCATGTTTTCGAAGGGATAATGAAAACCGCTTTAGGGAGGTAAAACTTAGTTGCATCCACAATACCGAGAAGCGGGCTGTGTTGCCCTTCTCTTCCCTAAAGTGGCGAAGAGACTGAGTCTACTGGAGGCTCTGTTTAGTTACAATCCGTTGCCTCTCCTAACACCCAGTAGACTAACTCCTTACACACCCACCTTAAAAAGAAACACAACAATCCCCCTTTTGCACCAAGAGATTCTTTTGTGAAATTCTGAAGACAGAACCCTCAACAGAGTATAGGGGTGCTTTTCACCTAGGCATGTGCAGTTTGCAGGAAATTCGAGATGCCCCCCTTGCTTTCTAGACACCGCTCACCCTTTTGGAGTGTCGGGCTAGGTGCGGCTGGAGCAAAACGTCCTTCCCCTGTAACAAATTACACAAAACCTCGCAGCCCCTTCTGCCTCAGAATCCTGTCTGTGACGCCAATTGATATCACGATCCGCTGGTAGGAGCAGGGGTGGTGATGGTTCGTTACTTTGAATCTGAGAGTGCAAAAGAAAACAGGGCCAAGTATTTTTGCTTCAATCAAAATCCAAAGCACTTTATTGAGTGCCAACAACACGCTTATGCGATAGAGGAGAGAGAGAGAAGAAAGAGAGAGAGAAAAGGAAAGGAGGGGCATAGCTACCACGGCACGAGGAGATCCTCGTTGTCCGGATCCGATGGATTCGTCTCGTCCGTAGGGAGTACTCGTAGGGGTACCTTTTGAGAGTCTCTTGATAGTCTTTTCGAAAGCGCGGGGCAGGTAAGCAAGAGATGAGGCAATCCCTCCAGAGACGAGGGGCAAGTAGGCAGCAGGTGGGGAGTAGGGCCTATTGTTTTAGAGTACAGGTGCAGCTGTACCGGACATATAGTTCGGTTCTTTCCATCCCGGTAGCCGGGCAGACACGGTTGCCACGGGCATGTACCAACACGCCTCTGCAGCACAGCTCTGCAGCACAGCTCTGCAGTACACCTGGGCACCTGGCAGGCATCCCACCAAGTTCTGCCTGGACTTCATTGTGCAAAAGTCCTTTTCCCCTCTTAGGGTCTCTGGGTTTTGGGCCTCTGCTTCTGTCGATGGTTGTGAGGCAGACAAGGGATTTCCGTCCAGACTCTTACAGTAGTAGAAGGGAAGTGAGGCACAGGAGACACTATTATGAAGGGAAAGGCAGCTGGGTGGGAAATGTTGGGACTGGGCAGCGTGCTGTGTGCCTTTGGGCTGTGCCACAAAGGCTTGCCCTTTTCCCTGTGAAAAAGAAAGTGTGTTGCCCAGATTCTTGATGTCACTTTAGGTAAGGCATTTGTCACTCCAAGGGCAGCCAGAATGCTAGCTGGTGGCAGCTTGGGTCTGGGAGGAATGGTGCTCCCTGCGGAAATTGAGGAGGCGTCAGCGAGCTCTGCTCCTTGGAGCTGGGACATGAAGGTGGGCCCTTGTCCCTGTCAAAAGAAACTCTGCGGCCCAGATCCTTGATGTCAGTTTGGAGGAGGGTTTTGGCACTCCAAGGGCTGCCAGTGTCCCAGCTGGTGGCAGCATGGCTGTGGGAGAAATGCAGCTCTGTGCGGAATCTTTGGAGGCGGCAGCCAGCTGCCAGACAGGGAGCCTTTGACATGAAAGATGGTCTTTGCCATGTGAAAGAAAAGTCAGTGCCCCAGATTGCTGACGTCAGTTCAAGGGAGGAATTTGTCAATCCAAGGGCAACCAGAGTCCTAGGTGGTGGCAGCTTGAGTCTGGGAGAAATGCAGCTGCAGGCAGAGTTTCAGGAGGCGGCAGCCAGCTCTGAGACACAGGCCTTGGAAATGAAGGGTAGCCCTCTTCCCTGTGAAAGATAACTCAGCTCCCCAGTTTCTTGATGTCGACTTGGCAGAGGGTTGTGGCACTCCAAGGGTAGCCAGAGTCCAAGTTGGTGGCAGCTTGGGTCTGGGAGAAATCCTGTTCCGTGCAGAATTTTAGGAGTCGGCACCCCACTCCCAGCAACAGGGTCATGGAAAGGAAGGCTGGCAGCACCTGACTCAACCTCACCCCACCCTGCCCAGCCCTGCTCTGCCCCCTCGTCAAATTTCATCACATCCCTTTCCATCCTATCTTGAATCATGCCATGCCATGCCATCCCATCCCAACCCATCCCATCCCAACCCATCTTCCCATCCCACCCCATCTTCCCATCCCAACTTGCCATCCCATCCTGTCCCACCCCGTCCCATCCCATCCCATCCCATCCCATCCCATCCCATCCCATCCCATCCCATCCCATCTCACCCCGTTCCATCCCATCCCATCCCATCCCATCCCATCCCATCCCATCCCATCCCATCCCATCCCATCCAATCCCATCCCATCCTATCCCATCCCATCGCAACCCATCCCATCCCATCCCATCCCATCCCATCCCATCCCATCCCATCCCATCCCATCCCATCCCATCCCATTCTATCCTATCCCATTCCATCCCATCCCATCCCATCCCATCACATCCCGTCCCATCCCATCCCATCCCATTCCATCCCATCCCATCCCATCCCCTCCCATCCTGTCCCGTCCCATCCCGTCCCATCACATCCCATTCCATCCCATGCCGTCCCCTCCCGTCCCGTTCCGTCCCATCCCGTCCAATAGTAAGGCATCAGTTTATAGGATCCCTCTTGTCCACTACAAAAACCAACTAATTTCAACAGTGCTTACAAAAATGCAAGAGTTCCTCAAAGCCATTAAGATGTTTACAGACCTGCTCTTTGCTCCAGAAACTCGGGAAATTATTGACGTTACAACGTCCGCCTTCCGAGCACCGTTTCAGACACTGCAGTGCCTGCTGGATCTTCACAGGCTGCCAGATGTGGCACACAGCTTCAAGGGCGCTCCCATTTTCTGCAGTCCCAGGGATCCCTTGAGGACACACCATATGGGGCCAATATCACAAAGCGGCTCTTCAGCTATATTAACCGCAAGTGAATGAGGACCGCCTCCACAAATGGAGACCTTCAAGTCTATGTTCTGATTTTAATCCTATTGAAATACAAGTATAGAAAGAAGCTCAAAGAAACATTAAGTGCTCCACTTGCTAACAAAATCACAATTCGCAGCAACACAGATGCTTGCTTGCTTCTGTAGCAGGAGTATGCTATGCACTTTTAGAAAGTCAAGCTAGAACACATTTTACTACAAGTAGGAAAAGGAGTCAAGAGAAAATTCAAACTTCCTCTTCAAGCAAAGGTTTCAGCAAATAATAACATCCAGGATCAAATACAAACAAAGGAGAGGAGTAAGCCTCATGTTTTTTCCCTTCACACATGCAAGCGTAGACCAAACCTTCCTTTTTTTACCTGGCACTTCTATTTGCCAGGTTTAGACTGACTTGAAACGGGCTAACACAACTTTTCTAAGATTTCCATACTGAAACCTGACAAAGACATTTTCAAACGTCTCAAATACATCCAAAAGCCCCAGCAAACAAGCAAACAAACACGGGCTCTTATTGGCAGCATGTACCAGAAAGTTTGGAAGCAATCTTCTGCAGGTCAGATGGGTGCTCAAACATTATTGGCCTCTTCAAGAATTGTTTCACCCCTGCCTCTTTCAATAGACAAAGAAAAACAAGTCCCTTTTCCACATTTATGCAGAAAAAAGATCAAATCCAAGTTTTGGATCTGGTTGTTTTCCTACTACCATCAGCAGAAGTTTGACCATTTGTGGTCTGGACTCCAGACCACAGCATCAGCTTGCTGAATACACCAACAAATCCCATTCCATCTTAAAAGGACTGAATGACCTTTCAGGCACCACTTTGAAGAATTTCAGCACCTTCTACTCTCACCAAATGAAAGCACCTTCACGTGGAGCAGATGGAAGGCTGTAAGTGAAATGAAAGCCATACTCCCACTGCCATAGATAATATAGACAGACTCACTTTCTCATCTTCCTGATCCCCTAACTCCATCTAGTCTTGCAATAGAACAAACTTGGATGAGTCTATTTCCAACTGTTCTTTTAAGAGGGCTTCAAAAGTTTAAAGCTGTGTATAAAGCTGGTCCCTTCATATTTGTTGGTTGAGCAATGCAATTGTTTAAATTGCATTGAATCTGAATTTTCCTAACAGGTTGTTTTTCTTTTCCCCTCCATGCTTTTTCATAACATCAGAGGGCAAGAAATTCTCTTCTGGCTTCCAAAATCTCCTAGTTACTTTCCCCCTTCCTGCATCAGGCAAAATGGAGGATTATTAAGGTTTTTTTAACCAAATACTCTTTGAGGCAGGACAAATTAAGAAGAGTAAGAGAAACAGTGCTGCTTTTGGGCATAGCTTCTTTGTACACTATTCTGGAAATAAAAAAACCCAACACCCATCATTCCCCCACCTCCCTCACCACCCCACCCCCCCCCCCCAATAAAAAAACAAAACAAACCCACATGCCTTACAAAACCAACCTGCAGAATGTTCAGTATTTCAAATGAGAACAAGCATAGAGGGGACATCAAAAGATGGCTCCTCCTTAACCATTTGTGCATGCAGTGCTCTTCAATCAACTCCTACATTCTCCTTCTCCTACAACAAACAGCTGTCTTCAGAACTGCCTGTTCTCCAATCCAACCTTTCTGGGATGCTACTGTACATTGCCTTAGTACGTGCTTCACTAGTCACTTAAATCACAGGATAACTTGACTAAACCATCAGTGGTAACTTTGCAGCTCTTCAAACTGCTTGAAAACTGGAACCTTGCACAAGGTTCAGACAAAGGAAAATCCAAAATGTGGACAGCATCTCCCTGCTGCTGCTACTGGAAGCCTTCAAGTCCACCACTGCAGTCTAAAACCTCCACTGATCATCTGAGTATTGCACAAGTTCTCCAAGGAAGACAACAACAAGGCTAAGGCATGCACACCAACGCTGATCAAAAGCACTTGATGCTCATGGAGAAAAATAAAGAACCTTTACTTTCCTAAAGACAAGGTGACTACTGCTAGTAGGAAAAAAACCAGATGTTCTGCAAAACCTATTTTCAGGCTTTTGCTAAGGTCACAGGACTGAGGAATACAGAAAGACCTGTCCCAGTTTGGCAGAATGCCGCATCAACCGCTCCACTTCTTCACCAAGCCCGCACCTAACATCATCTCCAAATCCTGAGCCCGTGCAGCTCTGGCCCCATTACCTAAGAAAAGAGCAACTCTGCAAGCAGTTGGCAAAGATGAACAACTTAGCATTACTGTGGCCGATGACATGCTCTGACCTTTTTTGCCTTCAGCTATGGATCTTCTACCTCCGAGCGTCGCACTGAAAAGCTCCTTGCCATTGAGCTCTTGCAGCACCTCCGCCAGCTTCGCTGCCAAACTCTTCAGCACCAGCGCAAGGTACCTGAAATCGGGAGCCAAAAAGAGGTGGTCAGTGAAGGCAAGTTGCTCCCGCCGACAGGCAGCCTCCACATTCAGCGTCCCCTATGTCGCTCTCCCAGCGTGGGGGACAAAATGCCTCGGCGGAGCGCGGCGCTGGGCGGCAGCGGCCGGCACGGCATGGAGCGCGCGCTGCCGGCTCGCTGCCGCTGGCGCCGCTGCGGGGACGGCCGATTGGCTGCAATGGGCCACGTGCGGCAAGGAGGGCAGCGGGGCAAAGGCGGGCACGCCTCATAGCCCCCCGGAAGGCCGGCCTCTGTTCCCCGCTCGGACCACCGCACGGGCAGTGCCAGGAGCCTCTCGCTGCGGCCGCCTCCGACCGCATGCCAGAGCGCGCACTGCCCGGCCGGCGCCGCCGCTCCACGGGCTCACACGGCGCCCGCCGGGCCGCTGCCGGCGCCGAGCGACAGGAAGCGGATGCGCACAGCGCCACGCCCGCCCCGCCCCGCCTGCGGCCCCTCTCTCCTCGCGTGGGCCCGCCGCGCCTGCCCCGCAACGCCTGTGCTCCGCGCCACGCGGCACACGCGCGCCGCCGTTTCCGGCCGAGCCGCTGGCGAAGCCTGGGCACGGTCCTGCCGGGACAGCCTCGGCGGCTGCTGGCTTCCGGCAGCGCCGAGCAGCCGGTGAGCGCCGCCGCTTGGGAGCGCGCCCGGCGGGGGGGCGAGGCAAAGGAGAGATGGAGGCGGTGCCAGTGGGCGGTGTCACACGGCCGATCCTGCCGCAGCCACCCCTTCCACGCCCCCTCGGCTGCTGTTGACTGCGGCCCCAGTCCTGCCCGCGCCAGCAGCGATGCGGCTTCGCAATTGGAGGGGTGGAGGGGAGAGGGGGGGGGTGTAGGAGGGGGTGGGGGATGGGGGGGGGCAGGGGCACACTGACACCCCGCAGCAAGTCCCTCCTGCTGGCAAAACTCATCCACATTCCACTTGTTTATGGCCAAAGAGAAGAACAGACTAGTCCCCTAACTATTTGAAGAAGGAGACAGGCCATGGGCCATTTGCCCTGGGCTTTCTCTAATCCTGCTGCCTTGTAGCCTCCTTCATATCCTAAGTTCCCGGCTGCATCTCCCTCTCCCTTTTCCCCACTGCCTGAGCTGATCGCTTACGGGATGCCGCACTCCAATATCGCCTCTCTTTGGTTTACATTAAAGAAAGAAAGAAAGAAGAAACTCGTCGTCATT
>JAVTVJ010003505.1:0-10165 GCA_034509425.1 Eopsaltria australis
GTTCGGGACCAAGTGCGCATGCGCCGAGTACATCCGGGTACTGCGGCGGCCATTTTCGAACTTCGGGACGAATTGCGCATGCGCCGAGTACATCCGGCTACTGCGGCGGCCATTTTGGTAGTTCGGGACCAAGTGCGCATGCGCCGAGTACATCCGGGTACTGCGGCGGCCATTTTGGTAGTTCGAGTCTATTTTGGGCTTAATTTTGGGTCATTTATGGGTCTTTTTTGGGCAATTTCAGGGGCTATTTTGGAGCCATTTTTGAGCCATTTTTGGATCATTGTTTTGGGCCATTTTTAGGTCAATTTTGGGGCCATTTTTGAGCCATTTCTGGGTCATTTTTTGGGGCTGTTTTAAAGGCTATTTTTGGTGCCATTTCTGGGTCATTTATTGGGGATGTTTTGCATCATTTTACAGCCAATTTTGGGTCATTTTTGGGCCATTTTTGGGGCCCTTTTAGGGCCTTTTTTGGGTCATTTTTGAGCCGTTTTTGGGTCTAGTTTTAGGACTATTTCTGGGTGATTTTCGGAGAGCTTTGGGCCCGTATTTGGGTCAATTTTTGAGTCATTTTTGGGCGATTTATGGGCCATTTTGGGGTGATTTTTGGGTCATGTTTTGGGCTATTTTGGGCCTATTTTTCAGTGATTTATAGGCGGAATTTTGGGTTATTTTACGGCCCATTTTGGCTCATTTTGGAGGCCATTTTTAGGGCCATTTTGGGGCTATTTTTGGGTCAATTTTGGGCCAATTTTTGGGTTATTTTTGGACCATTTTGGGGGCTTTTTAGGGGCTATTTTTAGGGCCTTTTAGGGTCTATTTTTGGGCAATTTTTGGGCCATTTTGGGTCATTTTTAGGTCATTTCTTTGGGCTATTTCGAGCCTTGTTTGGGGTCATTTATAGGGGAAATTTTAGATCATTTTATGGCCAATTTTGAGTCATTTTTAGGGCCATTCTTGGGGCCATTTTTGGGGCCATTTATGGTGCTATTTTGGGATCATTTTGGGTCATTTTTGTGTTTATCTTTCCGTCATTTTTGAGCCATTTTTGGGTAATTTTAGGGCCATTTTTGTGTCATTTAGGGCACTATTTTTGGGCCATTTTTGGGTGATTTTTAGGGCTATTTTTGGGTAATTTTTGAGCCATTTTTTGGGCTATTCTGGGCCTATTTTTGGGTCATTTTTAAGGCCATTTTTAGGGCCATTTTCAGAGCCATTTTGGGCCCACTTTTGAGTCATTTTTTGGTCATTTTTAGGGCCAGTTTTGGGTCAATTTGGGGCCATTTTTGGGTCATTTTTGATGCCATTTTGGGTCTATTTTTGGGCCATTTTGGGTCATATATGAGGCTATTTTTGGTCGTTGTTTTGGGCCATTTTTGGTCAATTTTGAGGCCATTTTAGAGTCATTTTTGGGGTGAATTTTTGGTCATTTTAAGGCCAGTTTTGTAACCATTTTACTGCCATTTTTGGGTCATTTTGGATAAATGTTAAGGTCTATTGGGTCATTTTTGGGCATTTTGGGTTATTTTGGACCAATTTCTGGGGCCATTTTTTTGTTCATTTTGCGCCATTTTTGCGGCCATTTTGGGGCCTTTTGGGCAATTTTTTGGTCATTTTGGAACCACTTATCGGGGCCATTTTTTTGTCAATTTTGGATATTTTGGGGCCTTTGGGGTTTCATTTTGGGGCTCACTTGAGCATTTTGGGCCCATTCTTGGGTCTTTCTTTTTGGTCATTTTCGGGCCATTTCTGATTCATTTTTCGAGCCCATTTCTTGGCCATTTTGGGGCATATTCGGGGGCATAGTCGTGCCATTTTGGGCATTTATGGCCCTTCTTGAGTCTTTTTTGTGATATTTTTTTGGTCTTTTTGGGCTGTTTTTTGGTCATTTTTAGGGCTATTTTTGGGTCATTTTTGGGCCATTTCTGGGTCATTTTTGGGGCTATTTTTAAGCTTTTTTGTGTCATTTTCAGGTTATTTTTGGAGGTATTTTGGGTCTATTTTTGGGGCATTTTTTGTCCAATTTTTACGTCATTTTTGGGTCATTTATGGAGGGATTTTTTGGTCATTTTTTGGTCGTTCATGGGGCCTTTTAGGGGCTATTTTTTGGGCTATTTTTGAGTCATTTTCATGTTATTTTTGCGTCATTTTTTGGTCCATTTTTTGGTCATTTTTTAGGCCATTTTTGGAGACATTTGGGGCCATTTCTGGGCCATTTTTGGGCCATTTTTCTGTCATTGTTTTGGATCATTTTTAGATCATTTGTGGGCCATTTTTGGGGTTTTTTTGGGGGCTATTTTTTGGTCATTTTTAGGCTATTTTTGGATCATTCTTGGGTCATCTTTGGGTGTGTTTTTGGATGAATTTTTGGGCATGTTTTGGCAATTTTTAAGCTATTTTGGGGTCACTTTTGGGTCCATTTATGGAGTCATTTTTGGAGTCATTTCTGGGCCATTTTCGGGGCCATTTAGGGCCCATATTTGGGTCAATTTCTGATTCATTTTTTGAGTCTATTTTGGGCTTATTTTTGGGTCATTTTTGGGCCATTTTTGGGCTATTTCTTGGTCTTTTTTGCGCCACTATCGGGGCCATTTTTGTGGCCATTTCAGGGCCATTTTTGGGTCATTTACGGGGGAATTTTTGAGGTCATTTTTGGGTCATTTTTGTGGCCTTTTGGGGGCTTTTTTGGGTCATTTCTGGGTCATTTTTGGGTCATCTTTGGGGCTATTTTTGAGTAATTTTTGGGTCGTTTTTGGGGCCTTTTATGGGCTATTTTTGAGTCATCTTTAGGGCCATTTCTGTGCCTTTTTGGGTCATTTTTGGGGCCATTTCTCCATCATTTTTGGGGACATTTGTGTGTACATCCGGGCACTGCGGCGGCCATTTTGGTAGTTCGGGACCAATTGCGCATGCGCCGAGTACATCCGGGCACTGCGGTGGCCATTTTGGTAGTTTGAGACCAATTGCGCCTGCGCCGAGTACATCCGGGCACTGCGGCGGCCATTTTGGAAGTTCGGGACCAAGTGCGCATGCGCCGAGTACATCCGGGTACTGCGGCGGCCATTTTGGTAGTTCGAGTCTATTTTGGGCTTAATTTTGGGTCATTTTTGGGTCTTTTTTGGGCAATTTCAGGGGCTATTTTGGAGCCATTTTTGAGCCATTTTTGGATCATTGTTTTGGGCCATTTTTAGGTCAATTTTGGGGCCATTTTTGAGCCATTTCTGGGTCATTTTTTGGGGCTGTTTTAAAGGCTATTTTTGGTGCAATTTCTGGGTCATTTCTTGGGGATGTTTTGCATCATTTTACAGCCAATTTTGGGTCATTTTTGGGCCATTTTTGGGGCCCTTTTAGGGCCTTTTTTGGGTCATTTTTGAGCCGTTTTTGGGTCTAGTTTTAGGACTATTTCTGGGTGATTTTCGGAGAGCTTTTGGGCCCGTATTTGGGTCAATTTTTGAGTCATTTTTGGGCGATTTATGGGCCATTTTGGGGTGATTTTTGGGTCATTTTTTGGGCTATTTTGGGCCTATTTTTCAGTGATTTATAGGCGGAATTTTGGGTTATTTTACGGCCCATTTTGGCTCATTTTGGAGGCCATTTTTAGGGCCATTTTGGGGCTATTTTTGGGTCAATTTTGGGCCAATTTTTGGGTTATTTTTGGACCATTTTGGGGGCCTTTTAGGGGCTATTTTTAGGGCCTTTTAGGGTCTATTTTTTGGGCAATTTTTGGGCCATTTTGGGTCATTTTTAGGTCATTTCTTGGGGCTATTTCGAGCCTTGTTTGGGGTCATTTATAGGGGAAATTTTAGATCATTTTATGGCCAATTTTGAGTCATTTTTAGGGCCATTCTTGGGGCCATTTTTGGGGCCATTTATGGTGCTATTTTGGGATCATTTTGGGTCATTTTTGTGTTTATCTTTCCGTCATTTTTGAGCCATTTTTGGGTAATTTTAGGGCCATTTTTGTGTCATTTAGGGCACTATTTTTGGGCCATTTTGGGGTGATTTTTAGGGCTATTTTTGGGTAATTTTTGAGCCATTTTTGGGGCTATTCTGGGCCTATTTTTGGGTCATTTTTAAGGCCATTTTTAGGGCCATTTTCAGAGCCATTTTGGGCCCACTTTTGAGTCATTTTTTGGTCATTTTTAGGGCCAGTTTTGGGTCAATTTGGGGCCATTTTTGGGTCATTTTTGAGGCCATTTTGGGGCTATTTTTGGGCCATTTTGGGTCATATATGAGGCTATTTTTGGTCGTTGTTTTGGGCCATTTTTGGTCAATTTTGAGGCCATTTTAGAGTCATTTTTGGGGTGAATTTTTGGTCATTTTATGGCCAGTTTTGTAACCATTTTACGGCCATTTTTGGGTCATTTTTGGATAAATGTTAAGGTCTATTTTGGGGTCATTTTTGGGCCAATTTTTGGGTTATTTTTGGACCATTTCTGGGGCCATTTTTTTGTCAATTTTGCGGCCATTTTTGCGGCCATTTTTGGGTCACTTTTGGGCCAATTTTTGGGTCATTTTTGGACCACTTATGGGGCCATTTTTTTTTCAAATTTGGACTATTTTGGGGCCACTTTGGGGTTCATTTTTGGGGCCACCTTCGGAGCCATTTTGGGCCCATTCTTGGGTCTTTTTTTGGTCATTTTCGGGGCCATTTCTGATTCATTTTCGGGGCCATTTCTTGGCCAATTTTGGGGCCATATTCGGGGGCATATCGTTGCCATTTTTTGGGTCATTTATGGGCCCTTCTTGAGTCTTTTTTGGGATATTTTTTTGGTCATTTTTGGGCTGTTTTTTGGTCATTTTTAGGGCTATTTTTGGGTCATTTTTGGGCCATTTCTGGGTCATTTTTGGGGCTATTTTTAAGCTTTTTTGTGTCATTTTCAGGTTATTTTTGGAGGTATTTTGGGTCTATTTTTGGGCCATTTTTTGTCCAATTTTTACGTCATTTTTGGGTCATTTATGGAGGGATTTTTTGGTCATTTTTTGGTCGTTCATGGGGCCTTTTAGGGGCTATTTTTTGGGCTATTTTTGAGTCATTTTCATGTTATTTTTGCGTCATTTTTTGGTCCATTTTTTGGTCATTTTTTAGGCCATTTTTGGAGACATTTGGGGCCATTTCTGGGCCATTTTTGGGCCATTTTTCTGTCATTGTTTTGGATCATTTTTAGATCATTTGTGGGCCATTTTTGGGGTTTTTTTGGGGGCTATTTTTTGGTCATTTTTAGGCTATTTTTGGATCATTCTTGGGTCATCTTTGGGTGTGTTTTTGGATGAATTTTTGGGCATGTTTTGGCAATTTTTAAGCTATTTTGGGGTCACTTTTGGGTCCATTTATGGAGTCATTTTTGGAGTCATTTCTGGGCCATTTTCGGGGCCATTTAGGGCCCATATTTGGGTCAATTTCTGATTCATTTTTTGAGTCTATTTTGGGCTTATTTTTGGGTCATTTTTGGGCCATTTTTGGGCTATTTCTTGGTCTTTTTTGCGCCACTATCGGGGCCATTTTTGTGGCCATTTCAGGGCCATTTTTGGGTCATTTACGGGGGAATTTTTGAGGTCATTTTTGGGTCATTTTTGTGGCCTTTTGGGGGCTTTTTTGGGTCATTTCTGGGTCATTTTTGGGTCATCTTTGGGGCTATTTTTGAGTAATTTTTGGGTCGTTTTTGGGGCCTTTTATGGGCTATTTTTGAGTCATCTTTAGGGCCATTTCTGTGCCTTTTTGGGTCATTTTTGGGGCCATTTCTCCATCATTTTTGGGGACATTTGTGTGTACATCCGGGCACTGCGGCGGCCATTTTGGTAGTTCGGGACCAAGTGCGCATGCGCCGAGTACATCCGGGCACTGCGGCGGCCATTTTGGTAGTTCGGGACCAATTGCGCATGCGCCGACTGCGGCGGCCATTTTGGTAACTCAGGGCCTACTGAGCTTGCGCGGAGTACATCCGGGTACTGCGGCGGCCATTTTGGTAGTTCAGGGCTTACTGAGAATGCGCGGAGTACATCCGCGTCCTGCGGCGGCCATTTTGGTATTTCAGGGCCTACTGTGCATGCGCGGAGTACATCCGGGTCCTGCGGCAACCATCTTGGTAGTTCGGGACCAAGTGCGCATGCGCCGAGTACATCCGGGCACTGCGGCGGCCATTTTGGTGGTTCGGGACGCAAGTGCGCATGCACCGAGTACATCCGGGCACTGCGGCGGCCATTTTGGTAGTTCGGGACCAAGTGCGCATGCGCCGAGTACATCCGGGTACTGCGGCGGCCATTTTGGTAGTTCGAGTCTATTTGGGCTTAATTTTGGGTCATTTTTGGGTCTTTTTTGGGCAATTTCAGGGGCTATTTTGGAGCCATTTTTGAGCCATTTTTGGATCATTGTTTTGGGCCATTTTTAGGTCAATTTTGGGGCCATTTTTGAGCCATTTCTGGGTCATTTTTTGGGGCTGTTTTAAAGGCTATTTTTGGTGCAATTTCTGGGTCATTTATTGGGGATGTTTTGCATCATTTTACAGCCAATTTTGGGTCATTTTTGGGCCATTTTTGGGGCCCTTTTAGGGCCTTTTTTGGGTCATTTTTGAGCCGTTTTTGGGTCTAGTTTTAGGACTATTTCTGGGTGATTTTCGGAGAGCTTTTGGGCCCGTATTTGGGTCAATTTTTGAGTCATTTTTGGGCGATTTATGGGCCATTTTGGGGTGATTTTTGGGTCATTTTTTGGGCTATTTTGGGCCTATTTTCAGTGATTTATAGGCGGAATTTTGGGTTATTTTACGGCCCATTTTGGCTCATTTTGGAGGCCATTTTTAGGGCCATTTTGGGGCTATTTTTGGGTCAATTTTGGGCCAATTTTTGGGTTATTTTTGGACCATTTTGGGGGCCTTTTAGGGGCTATTTTTAGGGCCTTTTAGGGTCTATTTTTTGGGCAATTTTTGGGCCATTTTGGGTCATTTTTAGGTCATTTCTTGGGGCTATTTCGAGCCTTGTTTGGGGTCATTTATAGGGGAAATTTTAGATCATTTTATGGCCAATTTTGAGTCATTTTTAGGGCCATTCTTGGGGCCATTTTTGGGGCCATTTATGGTGCTATTTTGGGATCATTTTGGGTCATTTTTGTGTTTATCTTTCCGTCATTTTTGAGCCATTTTTGGGTAATTTTAGGGCCATTTTTGTGTCATTTAGGGCACTATTTTTGGGCCATTTTGGGGTGATTTTTAGGGCTATTTTTGGGTAATTTTTGAGCCATTTTTGGGGCTATTCTGGGCCTATTTTTGGGTCATTTTTAAGGCCATTTTTAGGGCCATTTTCAGAGCCATTTTGGGCCCACTTTTGAGTCATTTTTTGGTCATTTTTAGGGCCAGTTTTGGGTCAATTTGGGGCCATTTTTGGGTCATTTTTGAGGCCATTTTTTGGCTATTTTTGGGCCATTTTTGGTCATATATGAGGCTATTTTTGGTCGTTTTTTTGGGCCATTTTTGGTCAATTTTGAGGCCATTTTAGTGTCATTTTTGGGGTTAATTTTTGGTCATTTTATGGCCATTTTTGTAACCATTTTACGGCCATTTTTGGGTCATTTTTGGATAAATGTTAAGGTCTATTTTGGGGTCATTTTTGGGCAAATTTTTGGGTTATTTTTGGACCATTTCTTGGGCCATTTTTTTGTCAATTTTGCGGCCATTTTTGCGGCCATTTTTGGGTCACTTTTGGGCCAATTTTTGGGTCATTTTTGGACCACTTATGGGGCCATTTTTTTGTCAATTTTGGACTATTTGGGGCCACTTTGGGGTTCATTTTTGGGGCCACCTTCGGAGCCATTTTGGGCCCATTCTTGGGTCTTTTTTTGGTCATTTTCGGGGCCATTTCTGATTCATTTTCGGGGCCATTTCTTGGCCAATTTTGGGGCCATATTCGGGGGCATATCGTTGCCATTTTTTGGGTCATTTATGGGCCCTTCTTGAGTCTTTTTTGGGATATTTTTTTTGTCATTTTGGGCTGTTTTTTGGTCATTTTTAGGGCTATTTTTGGGTCATTTTTGGGCCATTTCTGGGTCATTTTTGGGGCTATTTTTAAGCTTTTTGTGTCATTTTCAGGTTATTTTTGGAGGTATTTTGGGTCTATTTTTGGGCCATTTTTTGTCCAATTTTTATGTCATTTTTGGGTCATTTATGGAGGGATTTTTTGGTCATTTTTGGTCGTTCATGGGGCCTTTTAGGGGCTATTTTTTGGGCTATTTTTGAGTCATTTTCATGTTATTTTTGCATCATTTTTTGGTCCATTTTTTGGTCATTTTTTAGGCCATTTTTGGAGACATTTGGGCCATTTCTGGGCCATTTTTGGGCCATTTTTCTGTCATTGTTTGGGATCATTTTTAGATCATTTGTGGGCCATTTTTGGGGTTTTTTGGGGGGCTATTTTTTGGTCATTTTTAGGCTATTTTTGGATCATTCTTGGGTCATCTTTGGGTGTGTTTTTGGATGAATTTTTGGGCATGTTTTGGCAATTTTTAAGCTATTTTGGGTCACTTTTGGGTCCATTTATGGAGTCATTTTTGGAGTCATTTCTGGGCCATTTTCGGGGCCATTTAGGGCCCATATTTGGGTCAATTTCTGATTCATTTTTTGAGTCTATTTTTGGGAACTTATTTTGGGTCAATTTTTGGGCCATTTTTGGGCTATTTCTTGGTCTTTTTTGCGCCACTAATCCGGGCCATTTTTGTGGCCATTTCAGGCCATTTTTGGGTCATTTACGGGGGAATTTTTGAGGTCATTTTGGGTCATTTTTGTGGCCTTTTGGGGGCTTTTTTTTTGGGTCATCTTTGGGGCTATTTTTGAGTAATTTTTGGGTCGTTTTTGGGGCCTTTTATGGGCTATTTTTGAGTCATCTTTAGGGCCATTTCTGTGCCTTTTTGGGTCGTTTTTGGGGCCATTTCTCCATCATTTTTGGGGACATTTGTGTGTACATCCGGGCACTGCGGCGGCCATTTTGGTAGTTCGGGACCAAGTGCGCATGCGCCGAGTACATCCGGGTACTGCGGCGGCCATTTTGGTAGTTCGAGTCTACTTTGGGCTTAATTTTGGGTCATTTTTGGGTCTTTTTTGGGCAATTTCAGGGGCTATTTTGGAGCCATTTTTGAGACATTTTTGGATCATTGTTTTGGGCCATTTTTAGGTCAATTTTGGGGCCATTTTTGAGCCATTTCTGGGTCAATTTTTGGGGCTGTTTTAAAGGCTATTTTTGGTGCAATTTCTGGGTCATTTATTGGGGATGTTTTGCATCATTTTACAGCCAATTTTGGGTCATTTTTGGCCATTTTTGGGGCCCTTTTAGGGCCTTTTTTGGGTCATTTTTGAGCCGTTTTTTGGTCTAGTTTTAGGACTATTTCTGGGTGATTTTCGGAGAGCTTTTGGGCCCGTATTTGGGTCAATTTTTGAGTCATTTTTTGGCGATTTATGGGCCATTTTGGGGTGATTTTTGGGTCATTTTTTGGGCTATTTTGGGCCTATTTTTCAGTGATTTATAGGCGGAATTTTGGGTTATTTTACGGCCCATTTTGGCTCACTTTGGAGGCCATTTTTAGGGCCATTTTGGGGCTATTTTTGGGTCAATTTTGGGCCAATTTTTGGGTTATTTTTGGACCATTTTGGGGGCCTTTTAGGGGCTATTTTTAGGGCCTTTTAGGGTCTATTTTTTTGGGCAATTTTTGGGCCATTTTGGGTCATTTTTAGGTCATTTCTTGGGGCTATTTCGAGCCTTGTTTGGGGTCATTTATAGGGGAAATTTTAGATCATTTTATGGCCAATTTTGAGTCATTTTTAGGGCGATTCTTGGGGCCATTTTTGGGGCCATTTATGGTGCTATTTTGGGATCATTTTGGGTCATTTTTGTGTTTATCTTTCCGTCATTTTTGAGCCATTTTTGGGTAATTTTAGGGCCATTTTTGTGTCATTTAGGGCACTATTTTTGGGCCATTTTGGGGTGATTTTTAGGGCTATTTTTGGGTAATTTTTTAGCCATTTTTGGGGCTATTCTGGGCCTATTTTTTGGTCATTTTTAAGGCCATTTTTAGGGCCATTTTCAGAGCAATTTTGGGCCCACTTTTGAGTCATTTTTTGGTCATTTTTAGGGCCAGTTTTGGGTCAATTTGGGGCCATTTTTGGGTCATTTTTGAGGCCATTTTGGG
>JAVTVJ010003507.1:0-14172 GCA_034509425.1 Eopsaltria australis
GGTGGCACTGAGGGGAAAATGGGGATGGGCACAGTTTAATGAGGATTATTTAATTAATAAGTGGATTATTTGTATCAATGGACATGGAGCGATAGTGGCACTGAGGGAGGAATGGGGATGGGCACAGTTTAATGAGGATTATTTAATTAATAAGAGGATTATTTGTACCAATGGACATGGAGGGATGGTGGCACTGAGGGAGGAATGGGGATGGGCACAGTTTAATGAGGATTATTTAATTAATAAGAGGGTTATTTGTACCAATGGCCATGGAGGGATGGTGGCACTGAGGGAAAATGGGGATGGGCACAGTTTAATGAGGATTATTTAATTAATAAGAGGATTATTTGTACCAATGGGCATGGAGGGATGGTGGCACTGAGGGGAAATGGGGATGGGCACGGCTTTAATGAGGATTATCTCCACATTCCCTATAAAAATAAGGAAAATCATCCCAATTTCCCCAGCTGTCCCACTTGATTTACACAAGCACAGGAACTTTTGCTGCATCCCCAGTCCTGCCCCAGGGCATTTCCAGCCTTCACTGGGCTCTGCCTGCAGCCCCACTCTGAAACCTCTGCATGGCACGGCCAAAATCCCATCTCAAAAGTGCTTTCAGAGCCCTGAATTTATATTTTAAAGAAGGTTCAAAGCCTTCAAAGGGCTGGAATTTTCCTCCTCTCGGTTAATTCTGGGTTTTGGGGGCTGCTAATGGATGTGTCATTGTAGTGCTGCTTGGCCCAGGGCAGTAATGAATTACTGGAGTTAATTGTGGGCTTTTTTTGGGGGCTGTGCTGGATGGAAGACATTAAAATAAAATAAAATAAAATAAGATAAGATAAAATAAGATAAGATAAGATAAGATAAGATAAGATAAGATAAAATAAAATAAAATAAAAATAAAATAAGATAAAACAAAACAAAACAAAACAAAATAAAATAAAATAAAATAAAATAAAATAAAATAAAATAAAATAAAATAAAATAAAATAACCAGCAGCCTGAGGGTTCTGCAGGCAGGGGGAGAAGCTGCAGACCTGGGGGTGGCAATTGAGACCTCAAACCTCCCCTGCCTGCACTGATCACTGTAGGAAAAGCCCTGGAAGTGAATTGGGAGAGGAAAATTTGGTTAATGAAACATTCCTGAAGCCTCTGCACCTGGGAATCTTGCAGGATTCATCTGTTCCTCTAGGTCAGGAGATCCTCAGACACATTTTCCTCCACCTGCTTCACTTCAAGTCGAGGTAAAACAGAGCAAAATTTAAAAATCCCCTTCATTGGGGGATTATTTTTGTTCATTTTTAACCTCCCTCAGCTTCCAGATGGGATTTTCCAGAACAGAACAGCAGAGAGGAGCCCCTGGAAGTGCTCAAGGCCGGGCTGGAGCCCCCTGGGACAGTGGGAGCTGTCCCTGCCCGTGGCTCTGGATGGGATTTTAGGTCCCTCCCAGCCCAAGCCATTCCAGGATTCCGTGAAAACTGATTTTCCAAAGTAACTCTGGCACTCGACACATCCTTTTATTGAGATTTGTCTTTTGGATTGGCAGCTGGCAGCTCCCTAAAAATGAAATTTTCAGCTCTCTACTTACACGAGTATTCCTTGAAAATGTCACTGCTGCCTGGGACTGGTGGCTGCTCCATCCATTCCCTTCATTACAGTGGGATTTTCATTCCCAAAATTGACCAAATCATTCTTGTCTCTTTGACAAGACTTCATTTTTCTCCAGCTTTGGCTCATACCAGCTCATATTTCCCCAGCTGGCAGATTTTGAACCTTTATTTCTCCCCTCTCCTCTCCAGCCTCTCACCATCTTATTCCATATGTTTATTATCTTCTCCATCCCCAAGCTGTGAATAATTTTGGGAATCAGCTGGTTGGCAGCAGCCTGGCGCTGGAGAAGTCCCTGGGTTAACTCCCAATTGCTGCTGAAGGATTTTGGAGAGCAGAGAAAAAAAACATCCTTCCCCAGCAGTGCCAACCCCAAACTCGTCAGAATTAGCAGCTATTATTGGATTGACTGAAAAATAGAGAATTGAAAGAAAATAATCACAATGTTCTGTGTATTTATTTGCTTTTTTTAGTTGTTTTTAATACCAGGACGAGCTGAATTTTATGTGTTTAATGAAACTCTGGGTTCTTATTTCGTGAAAGGCTTAAAATTCGGGATATTGTCGGTTTAATCCTGGGAATTTATCAGTGAATGGATCAGATTTGCTTCCTGAGGGTCCTGAATTAGGAATGGGGAGGGGTCAGATGGAACAAATCCCAATCCCACCCCTGTTTTATTCCTGCTGTTTCTCCCTCAGCTCTGACTCCTTCCGTTCTGTGGTCCCCAAGGTGTGCCTGAACCCCTGAGGTCAAATCAGATCCCAAATCTCCTTTGCTGGGCCCAAATTCCCATTAAAAGTCAGATTATTCCTGCTCTCCTGGCGCTTTGGAGCTGCTGGAGAAACATCAAAGATAAACACAAACCTAAAGCTTGATTAAGCTCATGAAAAGCTGCTGTTAAATTGGGCCTCTGGCTTTCCTTGTGAATCCTTTTTTTATTTTCCCACTTGCCTTTTCTTTCATTTCTTTTCCCTTTTTCGCTTCAGCAGGAAATTTGTTTGTGCAGGGAATGTGACCTGGGGATGATCACAAGGAATGCAAAGGGCTCCTCCACTCCCCCAGACCTCTCTGTGGATTTCTGGCGAGTCTGTGGAGGATAAATATCACTCCAGACACATTTCCCAAAGAAATTGAGCTCAGATCCTCAAGCCAGGATCAGCTCAGGTGTGTTGAGGTCTCGGAAGGTTGGATCTCTCACACGTTTTGGATATGATGGATGTTATCTTTGTTTTACAAGGGTGAAAAAAGGAAAAAGCCCTCAGTGAAATAAAGGCTTTCCTGTAAAAAACAGCAATTAAATGGGTGGAAAATCACTTGTGCTGGGATATAATTCAGAAACAAGTGCCGGGAACGTGTGAAGGATCAGGAGACTCCGAAGGGAGCCCGTGTACAAAGGATCAGATTCACCTCTGGAGCAGCTCCAAGGAATCTCAGCTCTCTCCGAGCTGCAGAGGCACTGCCAGGGTGATGGGAAAGGTGTTTATCTCATCTCTGCACTCACAAATTATTATTTATATGGGAGGGATGCTGAAGTGGCCTCCACTCCCCCAGACCTCTCTGTGGACTTCTGACAAATCTCTGGAGGATAAATATCACTCCAGACACATTTCCCAAAGAAATTGAGCTCAGATCCTCAAGCCAGGATCAGCTCAGGTGTGTTGAGGTCTCGGAAGGTTGGATCTCTCACACGTTTTGGATATGATGGATGTTATCTTTGTTTTACAAGGGTGAAAAAAGGAAAAAGCCCTCAGTGAAAAAAGGGTTTCCTTTTGCAAAAATAGCAATTAAATGGGTGGAAAATCACTTGTGCTGGGATATAATTCAGAAACAAGTGCCGGGAACGTGTGAAGGATCAGGAGACTCCGAAGGGAGCCCGTGTACAAAGGATCAGATTCACCTCTGGAGCAGCTCCAAGGAATCTCAGCTCTCTCCGAGCTGCAGAGGCACTGCCAGGGTGATGGGAAAGGTGTTTATCTCATCTCTGCACTCACAAATTATTATTTGTATGGGAGGGATGCTGAGGTGTCCTGGGACCGGGGCTCTGCTGTGGGGGGAGCTGCACAGACCCTGCTCGGAGCAGAGCAGAGATAAGGAACGCTATCAGCCCGGGGAGGGATGGATCCTGCCACGAACAGGGGGATAAAGCCTGGCTTAGCATTTTAACTCAGTGTGGGCATGGGTTTAGCGAACTGGAGCCTGTCCCTGAGCTGTACCTGTGTCCCAGAGCTGTCCCTGTGTCCCAGAGCCTGTCCCTGTGTCCTGGAGCTGTTCCTGTGTCCTGGAGCTGTCCCAGTGTCCTGGAGCCTGTCCCTGTGTCCTGGAGTTGTCCCAGAGTCCTGGAGCCTGTCCCTGTGTCCTGGAGCTGTCCCTGTGTCCTGGAGCTGTCCCTGGGTGCTGTCCCTGTGTCCCGGAGCCTGTCCCTGTGTCCCGGAGCCTGGCCCTGTGTCCCGGAGCCTGTCCCTGTGTCCCGGAGCCTGTCCCTGTGTCCTGGAGCCTGTCCCTGTGTCCTGGAGCTGTCTCTGGGTGCTGTCCCTGTATCCCTGAGCTGTGCCTGTGTCCTGGAGCTGTCCCTGGATACTGTCCCTGTGTCCCGGAGCCTGTCCCTGTGTCCCAGAGCCTGTCCCTGTGTCCTGGAGCCTGTCCCTGGCTGCTGGACTGGGCTGGGCGGAGCAGAGTTAACTCCTGGTTTTCACAGAGAGAGGAGAGGCTGTCGAAATAAAGAAAGGGGTTTTTGCCTGCTCAGGTGGCACCTCCTGAGTGAGGACTGCTGTGGAGTGCGGGCATTTCTTGAACAAGAACCCAGAGCTGAGGGGATCACGAGGCTGAATTCCTGCTCTGCTTTCCTCAGTTCAGCTCTGACTTTTAGGACTGAATTAAATAAGGGGGGAAAAAAGTTAAAAAAAGCAAGAATTCATGAATTAAGGTCTTAACAATTGATACTGCTTTGAATCAAAGATATTTCCATCCTGTCTCGAATGGCAGTGGCACAGGATCAATTAATAGAACACAAGGCCTTTGTTTGTAATGCTCCAGTTTCTTCCCGTCCGGAATTGTTCATAATACAGAGTTTATTTTTAAACTCCGACTTTCAAAGGAGCCTGACAGTTGTCAGTCTCAGCTAAATTAAAATTATCCTGACACCTCATGATTTCCACCCTGCACCATCCCTCATTATCTCGATGGATTGAGGGCTCACTTACAGGAGTTTTAAGGATGACGAAAGTGAGGTGCAGAGGGAGAGAAACTTCCAAGCTTCCAGGTTTTCGGAGGGTTGTGGTTACATAAATCCCGAGGGAATTACGTGGAAATACCTGTGAACATAAGGGGATGTTCATGAGGGATCCAAATCAAAGCTGTGGGCACAAAAAACCCCAATTTTGGTCCCTCAGCTCAGGTGGGTGATGCAGAGACTGAGCTGCTCCTCTCGTGGAAATGCCATTTCAACACCCTTTAAATGCATTTGGCTTTGCCAGCATAAATTCATGCCTTGGAAATGGCAAAGGAAAACTGTGTGCGAGCGTGGATGAGGAGAAACTTCTGTTAACATTAGGAACTGGGAAAAGAAAGCTATTAATAGATCCAGCCAGCGATGCTAAACACGGGGATAAATGGGAATTCAAGCTAATGCTTTTAAGTGGAAGGAACCAGTATGGAAAAATAAATCCCAGCTTTCCAGCAGGACACTGCTCAGGTTAGCCCTAAACGAGCAGGAGGTGGGGAAGGAAATCCTTTATTGTGTGTTCAAATAAACATCAGAGGCGGCCTGAGCTCCAGCACGACTCCAAAGCCCCATCCTGGGAATGAACAGGGGGGGAAAGTTTGTGGAATGCTGAGCCAAGGGAATGGGGGCTCTGGGGATGGAAGGGGTGCAGGGGTCCTGCTGTAATGAGGCAGAGACTTGGACTGCACACAAGAGGACAGAAGGCAAAGATTTTGGTGCAGATATCTTCCACTATGACCTTCACCTTGCAGTGTTCTTGGGCAAAGACCAAGACTAAAGATCAAGACTAAGACTAAAGATTAAAACCAGCCATCACGCAGTGAAAATTCCTTAAATACCATCCCACAGCCAGGATGTGCCATCACATGAACAGGAAAGATGTTCACCAGTGTTCCCCAATCCCCTGGGCTATTCCACCCATGATGGGAACAGGGAACCAATGCCCTGTAAGGTCACAAACCAGAATCCTCACTCTCAACAGGTCCAGAAGGCCACAAACCCACAATTGTCTGTCCCAGCCCATCCCTGGTGACCTGAATGTGCTTCCACGGTCACCTCTGGGCCCAGGACAGGATCTCTCAGGTCTGTTTTTCTGTTTGCACATGGTGTAACCCCACACAGTGGGTGCTGTCCTGGACAAGCCCTGTGCTGCTGTGCAGAGCAGCTCCACGTTGATTAACTGTGCTGCATAATTTATGCTCCTCCTTATTTAATCACTCTGGAGTCGCGGTGCTCGCTGGCAGTTGCTAGATTGCTTTATTAAATTTAGGCTGTGTTGAAGGAAATTTATTTTTGTGTATTCCTCCTCCGTAATTTTTTTTTTTCCCCTTAAATGCTGTCACATAAATTAGGGCGTTATTGATGAATCTGCATGAGGAGCTTTGCTGTTTGATTCTGGGGCCAGAATCCCCTAAATCATGTATGACACCTGTATTATAACTTACTTCTCACTATTCTTCTCCATGATGGATTTACTTCCCCGGCTTCCTTCTCTTTTCTGTCAGACAAAGGCATTCAGACTGGGAAGAAAAGGGAGGGGGGAAAAAAAAATGGAAATCTGGATTTTGTCTCTTTACTCAGGAAGGTGAAATAGCAGGACGTGAAAAAGATCTGCTCAATCACATCATGACATCCAACACTGACATCTTTTTATTTCCCATTCCCAGAGGAGTGGTAGGGCCAGGGGAGGAGAAAAAGGTGGTTTTGTGGGAGTTCCTTAGAGGGGGTGAAGTCCAGGAGAGGATTAAATAAAATCATGGAGCGGGTTGGGTTGGAAAAAACCTTAGAGATGCCCCAGTCCCACCTGGGGACACCTCCCACTGTCCCAGGTGGCTCCAGCCTGGCCTTGGGCACTTCTAGGGATTCAGGGGCAGCCACAGCTTCTCTGGGAACTCCATCCCAGCCCTTCATCACCCTCCCAGCCAGGAATTCCTTCCCAAAATCCCATCCAACTCTGCCCTCTGGCAGTGGGAAGCCATTCCCTCTTGTCCAGCCCCTCACCCAAAAGGGCTTCCTGTAAGGAGGAGGAAACTCTCATAATTAAAGCGTTAATGAAGAACTCTTAAAACATAAACTCTTTCCTCTCTTTTTAGTCACTCCCTTATGTCATTTAGTCCCCAAACCTCATGAAAGCAGCGAGGTCAAGAAGATGAATTTTAGAGAAATTGTGTGGTTGATAAAATTCCTTTGGATGAAGGACTGCTCGAGGTTGGAACCTGCTCTGTAAATCCACGGCGTTTCTCTTGTGCAAAGTTTCAGCTGATCCCATTTCTTGTCACACACATTTTCCATGGCACATTAATCAGTTTAACCAGACAGAAATTACCATTTGTGACCACAGAAATCCAAGTCGAAACACCCCAACACCACCACTCTTAGGCCCAGACGCGTTTGAACATCGGAAAAGTCAACCTGTGTTTGATTTTTGTGGACAAACGACCCTTTAAAAGCCAAGTGTTCACTAGAAAATAGCATTTCTCTTCATAAAACACACATCAATTCTAATTCAGATGCAAGCAGAAAATATTTCCCTCAAAAGTCCTCACCAGAAGCAAAATATTTCCAGAATTGGTGTCTATTCATCAATAAGTGCTGATGTGGACATAATACAGGGTTGGATTGAATTTCCTCCTTGTTATTTGTCTGCAGCTCCTTGATTTATGAATTTATCCACACGTGTGTGGAGCCATCCTTCAGCTGCTCGAAAAACCACCCCATGGAAGTGTTTTTAATGGAAAATTGTTTCTTCCCAGTTATTCATCTCATTGCTGGGATCTGCTTCCAGTGGTAAAATTAGATTTCCTCCAGTAATTCTTTTCAGGCAGCTGTCAACATCCTCCCCATTCTGCTTTTCTCTGCCAAATTTACATTCTTCCTTAGCAAAATAAATCTCCCACGGGTTACAGGATTTTTATATCTATATTTTTTTTTTTTTATCTCCAAAGCTATCCCTTGGATATACATGAGCACACGGCTGTATCGCTGTAAATCCTACAAAAAGGGGGGAAAAAAGCACTGGAAATTAGAGCTTTTTAATGAGAAAATTAACTCCACACTCGTTACTTAAAGCTTTTTTTTTTTTTTCCTCTCCCGTCTGTTTTATTAAGCATCCGAAGTGGAACAGGCCTAATCTTCCCAGATTAAAGCTCCACGAATTTGAGGAGTGGAGTTCATGCAAATATTCTTTTGTAGTCTTGGTAAAATACTGTAATCCTCAGAAAAAAGGTGGAATTAGGCTTGTAATAAGGAGATTCTGTGTCCTGCTGTAAGTTTGGGATGCTCAGAGGAGTTGTGGCTGCCCCTGGATCCCCTGGAAGTGTCCAAGGCCAGGTTGGAGCAGCCTGGGACAGTGGGAGGTGGCCCTGGGTGGCCCTGGATGGGTCTTGAAGTCCCTTCCAATCCAAACCATTCTGGAATTCTGTGATTTAGAACAAAACCCTCCCTGTGAGCTCCCCAAAAAAACTGGGGATTGGAGTCAGGAATTTAAAGCGTCTGTTCTGCTGAGATTGTCTCAAGGTGCTTTCTAAATATTTGGAATTAGGATACAAGAAAAATTGAATTCTCCTGGAGAGTTTGCGAATCCGAATGGTCCCGATAAGAGGAGGATTAAAGGGAAGTTGTTTGAACAAACCCAAGATGGAATGATGAAGGTCTTTTTCGGCACAGGAACTGTGCTGCTAGGAGAATAGAATCCAGATCTCTGGAATTAATTAACATTAATTCATTATTTGTGTAATATAAATCATGTAATTACCATGTGCAATTTCCGTTTCAAACTCGGTTAATTCATCATTTTATGTCCTTGTAAACTATGGTTGAATCCAGCAGCTCGTTTTTATCTTGGTGTTAATTAATTCTTCTCTAACGTAACTCCGGGCTTGTTTTCCAGTCAGGCATTCAGGTGGAGTCTGTGGTACCAGAATGGGATGTGAGAGACTCAGCCCATGGATTCCTGGCTCTCCAAATGGAACTGGGAGTGTCCATGAGCTCAGAGCCCATCCCTGTGTGCTCATGGTTTCATCCATGCCCTTCCTCTCCCGATTCCCCCGTTTTCCTCCAGCCTTTACTGCTCCAAATGGGACCTGCTGGGAATTTGGGTCACTTTTCCATGCTGAGTCTTCCCTCCGAGGATGGCTGATTGTTCTGGAAGGAGCCTGAAGTGATAAAGGTGGAGTTTGGATCATTTTTTCCATGCTCACTCTCCTCTCTGAGGATGGCTGGTTGTTCTGGAAGGAGCCTGAAGTGATAAAGGAGGGGTTTGATCCTGCTTTTCCTCTGGCAGATTCCCAGGACAAAGGCTCAGTCCCGGTGTCACAGGGATGGGGAGGCCAAGGGGAGCACCTGGAGTCCCCCACTGAGCGTCACCAGCTCTGTGCCAGCCTGGGGAGTGGGCTTGGGTGGGATATTGGGGGGAATTCCTCCCTCTGAGGGTGGGGAGGGGCTGGGATGGAATTCCCAGAGCAGCTGTGGCTGCCCCTGGATCCCTAGAAGTGCCCAAGGTCAGGCTGGAGCCCCCTGGGACAGTGGGAGGTGTCCCTGCCCATGGCAGGGGTGGCACTGGATGGGATTTAAGGTCCTTCCAACCCAAACCTTTCCATGATTTTTTTAGAAACTGGTACTTTTCATCATTTTCCTTGCCCCACCTTTCTCTCCAAAGGCTCCTGGGCGGATTTTTGGGACGTCCTGTGCAGGGACAGAAGCTGCACTTGGATAAACCCTGCGAGTCCCTTCCAGCTGAGGATATTCCACAATTCCTTCCTTTCCTCCTGCCACGAAACACATCCCCCACGACCTTACGGAGCTCCGAGCACAGCTTGGGTTTGATCTCTGTGAAAATAAGAGCAGCTGATCATTTATTTCATTCCAAACTCCCATTTTTAATTAGCTGTCTACTACGAGCGATATTTCATCACCCCATCCATTGACAGGGAGACAGTCAGAGCTGTATTTTTAGTTCTTGTACTCTGCTTTTCCCCTCCAGATGCTCATCCTCTCTCTTTTTTTTTTCCTAATGTAAAACTATTAATTAATGAGAGACAATCATTCACACGGTGCCACTGCCTGTCAGGAGCTAACAAATGCCAGTTAAAAAAAAAAGCAAAATAACAAAACTGGGAGCACGGGGAGGCGGCAGCAGGAGAAGGGAGATGAGAGGAGTTAATTGCTGGACTTTCAAACACCCAGGGAAGGGAGGTGTGGGAAAAGTTTACAGGGGAAATTAATGATGTACAACAAATTAACTCCAAAGGTTGGATGGGAAACACTAATTACGAAAGAAGGCAGGATGAGGACTGGGAAAGGGATGGTGGGACACTGGTGGTGACAGGACAGAGGTGTTTTGAGGCCTTGGAAGGGAGTTTAGGATCTCCTGCTCCAGCAGAGCACAGGGGGCTGTGAAACATCCCAACCAAGGGGGGTTGGAGCCTCCCCTGGGCCCTGCTGGGCTGTGCTGAGACATTTTGCTGTCAGAGCTGCTGCTGGTGACAGGGTGGCTGTGTTTGGGTGTCCCCAGGGACAGGAGGGCAGTGGTGGCACCTCAGAGGGTGCTGAGGTGACAGTTCTGTTCTGGTTGTCCCCAGGGACAGGAGGGTAACAGTGGCACCTCAGAGGGTACAATGGTGACAGTTCTGTTCTGGGTGTCCCCGGGGACAGGAGGGCAGTGTTCAATGGTGACACCTCTGTTCTGGGTGTCCCTGGGGACAGGAGGGCAGTGGTGGCACCTCAGAGGGTACAATGGTGACATCTCTGTTCTGGGTGTCCTTTGGGGACAGGAGGGCAGTGTTCAATGGTGACACCTCTGTTCTGGGTGTCCCCGGGGACAGGAGGGCAGTGGTGGCACCTCAGAGGGTGGCACTTCTGTTCTGGGTGTCCCTGGGGACAGGAGGGCAGCAGCGACACCTCAGAGGGTACGATGGTGACAGCTCTGTCCTGGGTCCTTCCCCCAGCTCCTCTCCCAGCAGGAGGACACGAGGCCAGAGAGAGAAATAAGAGCTGGTGCTAAGCAGGGGCTGGGGCTCAGACACCGAGGGGCTGCAGGAGGAAGAAACCCCCTTGTCCTTCAAAGCTCCTCGTGTGGGTGTGGCACAGAGGGAGAGACTCTCCTTTGGTGGTCAGAACCCTCACATGAGCTCTGGGTGAGCTCACCAGGTGATGCCGTTAGGATTTCAGCTTTGATATTTCCCATGTGTTTGCAATCCTGCAGTTCTTTAGTGCAGAATTCCAAACTCCATCTCCAGCGGCAGCTGCTGCTCTCCCGTTGGGGCAGACACAGCAATTCCTCTCCAGGACACCTGAGTGTCCCAGGCCCCGAGAGATGGGAACAAAAGTGACTTGGGGGGAGCAAATTTGGGGTCAATGACTTCATTAGCTGAAGCTGGAATTGGAAATTAACCCTCAATGTGCAATTGGACCAAAGTTATAAAAGAGTGAGAACCCCTGACCCATTGTCCATTTTTGGGTGTAGCCCCTGGGGGGCTTTGTCTGCCCTAAATGGACCTGAAGGCCCTTCAATAAATATAATAAATATAGTAAATATAGTAAATATAATAAATATAATAAAGATAATAAATACAATAAATATAGTAAGTATAATAAGTATAATAAATACAATAAATATAATAAATATAACAAATATAATAAATATAATAAATAAAATAAAATAAAATAAAATAAAATAAAATAAAATAAAATAAAATAAAATAAAATAAAAATAATAGAAATAAGAAACAGAACTGCTTTTTATTCCCTTAATTTTGTCCGGCCTCTGTTTTTAGGCAGTCCCAAAAGGCATCAAGGCACAGCCTCACTTGAGACACCCCCTGCTCCAGCCCTGGCCTCCTGACTCTGCTCCAGTGCTGCAGCAATTGAGCCCACGAGAAGTTCCCCAGCACAGGCTTCTCCCTCTCTTTGAACAGAGACATCTGAGCCCTGCAATGCCTTTTTCATCTCTCAGCACCACAATGTTCTCCCTCAGTCTCTGCTCCAACCCTCTCGCTACTAAAGAGAGTAAAAAAAATGCCCCTTGATTTCCTCAGCGAGCTCTGGACCAAACCTCTGCTTTTTTACAATATTTTCGACGTGAGGAGGTGAAAATGAGCTGAGTATTAACAGACAGCTCTGGACCAAACCTCTGCTTTTTTACAATATTTTCAATGTGATGGGGTGAAAATGAGCTGAATATTAACAGAGCCAGAGTTACATCAGAGCCCCCTCCGAGGAATTCCTTATCTGGGTTTTGGGATCACACGCTCGGAGAGGTCAGCTATTAATAGGTTCTAAAAGCTGAGCTGGTGATCATTAGGTGCTTTGAACAAATTGCAGGGTTTGAGGTGGGTGTCGTGTTCAAGGGGTCGTTAATTAAAGGAGTTTCTGGGTTAATGTTTTATCTGTTCATCCAGAGCGGAATCAATCCATAGCAAGGATCCCTCCTTAACACACTTGCACCTCACATCCCTGAGGTTTTGATAAGCACCTTCCAAGGGATTGGAAGTTTTTTACAGATTTTTATTTTTATCTTGGATTTTTTATGGATTTAAAACAACAGGAGGGGCAGAGGAAATGTTTTCAAGGGTTTTTGGTTGCATGAATTGATGGGGGGGAGTTTATCCCAAAGATCCTGGGACAAGCACTACCCATCCCTGAGGTTTTGATAAGCACCTTCCAAGGGATTGGAAATTTTTTACAGATTTTTATTTTTATCTTGGATTTTTTGTGGGTTTAAAACAACAGGAGGGGCAGAGGAAATGTTTTCAAGGGTTTTTTGGTTGCATGAATTGATGGAGGGAATTCCAGGTGGGAGAGGTTAATGGAGCAATGCCTTTGTTAGAAAGAAAATAGGGAAACAATCCTTCGTGTTCCTTGGATCCAGAGTTTATCCCAAAGATCCTGGGACAAGCACTACCCATCCCCGAGGTTTTGATAAGCACCTCCAAAGGGATTGGAATTTTTTTATGGATTTAAAACAACAGGAGGGGCAGAGGAAATATTTTCAAGGGTTTTTAGGCTGCATGAATTGATGGAGGGAATTCCAGGTGGGAATTCCTGGAGCATTCCTGGAGCAATGCATTTGTTAGCAAGAGAACAGGGAAACAATCCTTCGTGTTCCTTGGATCCAGAGTTTGGACATTGGACTGATCCCAAACATTGGGATCTTTGTGGTGGACACTGGACTGACCCCGAACATTGGGATCTTTGTGATGGACACTGGACTGACCCCAAACATTGGGATCTTGGTGGTGGACACTGGACTGACCCAGATCAAGCACTGACCCCACAACCCTGCAGGCCATTAATGATTCCCAGGGTGGGAAACAGAATGCCTGAAGGAACCTTATAACACCCTCCATGAAAATTCCCTTCCCCCTTCCTTTCCTAAGCCAGAAATGTCTTCCCTTCTCTTTTGAGGTAGAAATGCTCTTTTCTTGCTTGTTGATGCAGCTGGGAGGATCAATAAGTTTGTCTCTTTTCTCGCGTCTCTGCTTGTCCTCAATTACATTTGATTGGAGTTTGAGCAGGGAGTGTTTATTTGCAGGGCCTGGCAGTTCTCTGGCAGAAACCTGGATAATTTGGGGCAATTTGCTGAACCTTTTCGTGCATCAGGAACCTATTTTTAAGCAAAGATAACAAGAGTTTTGTTCTACCTGCCTGTGATGCCTCCTAATCCCTGTTCCTGACCTTGCCTGGGGCCTCCATTTCTGTAACATTCAGGCTCGCAATGTAAACAATTCTGTTCCTCTTGTATTTCTGTTTACCCACGTGGCTTAGGGGGATTTTTTTTTTATTGGAAACCCTTTACCTGTGTTTGCTCAGACAGAAATTATCTATGCCATGGCATGCGGGGCAGCATTTTGTTCTCTTCTCTTTCTTTCCTGGCCTAAATAAAAGGTGAGACAGACAGAAGAACCAAAGCATTGCTGCAGCTGCCTCTCACCTTGAAACCACGGGGGAAAACCCATAAATTCCAAATATTGGATTTAAGGTTTTGAAGATTCTTGAGAGAAATACAACCAAAGGAGAGGCACCCTTGGGATTTACACCAGGCTTGGATTTAATTATTCTCAGGGAAGCATCGTGTCCTGCCAAGGCGTTTGTCCTTTGCTGTCAGAGCTGCAAGCACCAATTTCAGTTTTCCAGAGAGGACCCAGAATAGTCTGAAAAACGGCAAGAAAAACCAGTTGTGGCTGGGATTATTGTGATTTTTTTGGTGTCATGAAAAGCTCATCTTGTTCAGGATGCTCCATCCAGAGCGGCACGTGGTCTTTCCCGGGCAATATTTCCTTGGGGTTTGTGTCAGTGTCAGCAGGAAAGAATGGGATTGTGTTTGTGAGGACACGGAGATCTTCTCA
>JAVTVJ010003509.1:0-16183 GCA_034509425.1 Eopsaltria australis
CCCAAAAATGATGGAGAAATGGCCCCAAAAATGACCCAAAAAGGCACAGAAATGGCCCTAAAGATGATTCAAAAATAGCCCATAAAAGGCCCCAAAAACGACCCAAAAATTACTCAAAAATAGCCCCAAAGATGACCCAAAAATGACCCAGAAATTACCCAAAAAAGCCACCAAAAGGCCACAAAAATGACCCAAAAATGACCTCAAAAATTCCCCCGTAAATGACCCAAAAATGGCCCTGAAATTGCCACAAAAATGGCCCAGATAGTGGCGCAAAAAAGACCAAGAAATAGCCCAAAAATGGCCCAAAAATGACCCAAAAATAAGCCCAAAATAGACTCAAAAAATGAATCAGAAATTGACCCAAATATGGGCCCTAAATGGCCCCGAAAATGGCCCAGAAATGACTCCAAAATTGACTCCATAAATGGACCCAAAAGTGACCCCAAAATAGCTTAAAAATTGCCAAAACATGCCCAAAAATTCATCCAAAAACACACCCAAAGATGAGCCAAGAATGATCCAAAAATAGCCTAAAAATGACCAAAAAATAGCCCCCAAAAAAACCCCAAAAATGGCCCACAAATGATCTAAAAATGATCCAAAACAATGACAGAAAAATGGCCCAAAAATGGCCCAGAAATGGCCCCAAATGTCTCCAAAAATGGCCTAAAAAATGACCAAAAAATTGACCAAAAAAAGACGCAAAAATACATGAAAATGACTCAAAAATAGCCCAAAAATAGCCTAAAGGCCATGAACGACCAAAAAATGACCAAAAAATTCCTCCATAAATGACCCAAAAATGACGTAAAAATTGGACAAAAAATGGCCCAAAAATAGACCCAAAATACCTCCAAAAATAACCTGAAAATGACACAAAAAAGCTTAAAAATAGCCCCAAAAATGACCCAGAAATGGCCCAAAAATGACCCAAAAATAGCCCTAAAAATGACCAAAAAACAGCCCAAAAATGACCACAAAAATATCCCAAAAAAGACTCAAGAAGGGCCCATAAATGACCCAAAAAATGGCAACGATATGCCCCCGAATATGGCCCCAAAATTGGCCAAGAAATGGCCCCGAAAATGAATCAGAAATGGCCCCGAAAATGACCAAAAAAAGACCCAAGAATGGGCCCAAAATGGCTCCGAAGGTGGCCCCAAAAATGAACCCCAAAGTGGCCCCAAAATAGTCCAAAATTGAAAAAAAAATGGCCCCATAAGTGGTCCAAAAATGACCCAAAAATTGGCCCAAAAGTGACCCAAAAATGGCCGCAAAAATGGCCGCAAAATTGACAAAAAATGGCCCCAGAAATGGTCCAAAAATAACCCAAAAATTGGCCCAAAAATGACCCCAAAATAGACCTTAACATTTATCAAAAAATGACCCAAAAATGGCCGTAAAATGTTTAAAAAACTGGCCATAAAATGACCAAAAATTCACCCCAAAAATGACTCTAAAATGGCCTCAAAATTGACCAAAAATGGCCCAAAACAACGACCAAAAATAGCCTCATATATGACCCAAAATGGCCCAAAAATAGCCCCAAAATGGCCTCAAAAATGACCCAAAAATGGCCCAAAATTGACCCAAAACTGGCCCGCTTAAAAATGAAACCAAAAAATGACTCAAAGTGGGCCCCCCCCAAAAAAAAATGGGGCCCTTCCCTGAAAATGGCCCTAAAAATGGCCTTAAAAATGACCCAAAAATAGGCCCAGAATAGCCCCAAAAATGGCTCAAAAATTACCCAAAAATAGCCCTAAAAATCACCCCAAAATGGCCCAAAATAGTGCCCTAAATGACACAAAAATGGCCCTAAAATTACCCAAAAATGGCTCAAAAATGACGGAAAGATAAACACAAAAATGACCCAAAATGATCCCAAAATAGCACCATAAATGGCCCAAAAAATGGCCCCAAGAATGGCCCTAAAAATGACTCAAAATTGGCCATAAAATGATCTAAATTTCCCCTATAAATGACCCCAAACAAGGCTCGAAATAGCCCCAAGAAATGACCTAAAAATGACCCAAAATGGCCCAAAAATTGCCCAAAAAATAGACCCTAAAAGGCCCTAAAAATAGCCCCTAAAAGGCCCCCAAACTGGTCCAAAAATAACCCAAAAATTGGCCCAAAATTGACCCAAAATTAGCCCCAAAATGGCCCTAAAAATGGCCTCCAAAATGAGCCAAAATGGGCCGTAAAATAACCCAAAATTCCGCCTATAAATCACTGAAAAATAGGCCCAAACTAGCCCAAAAAATGACCCAAAAATCACCCCAAAATGGCCAATAAATCGCCCAAAAATGACTCAAAAATTGACCCAAATACGGGCCCAAAAGCTCTCCGAAAATCACCCAGAAATAGTCCTAAAACTAGACCCAAAAACGGCTCAAAAATGACCAAAAAAAGGCCCTAAAAGGGCCCCAAAAATGGCCCAAAAATGACCCAAAATTGGCTGTAAAATGATGCAAAACATCCCCAATAAATGACCCAGAAATTTCACCAAAAATAGCCTTTAAAACAGCCCCAAAAAATGACCAAGAAATGGCTCAAAAATGGCCCCAAAATTGACCTAAAAATGGCCCAAAACAATGATCCAAAAATGGCTCAAAAATGGCTCCAAAATAGCCCCTGAAATTGCCCAAAAAAGACCCAAAAATGACAAAAAATTAAGCCCAAAATAGACTCGAACTACCAAAATGGCCGCCGCAGTACTTAATCCGATGTACTCCGCGCCATGCTCAGTAGCCTCTGAATACCAAAATGCCGCTCGCAGTACCCGGATTGTTCACTCGCGCATGTCAGTAATCCTTCTGACTACCAGAATCGTGCATCGCCGCAACCCGGGAATTGACTCGAGCGCACTGTGCAATTCGTCCCGATTACTACCAAAATGCCGCCCGTTAGTGCTCCGGATTACACAATCAAATGTCCCATAAAATGATGGCAGAAATGCCCAAAAATGACCCAAAACAGCACAAAATGGCGCCTAAAATACTCAAAATAGCCCATAAAAGGCCCCAAAAACGACCCAAAAATTACTCAACAATAGCCCCAAAGATGACCCAAAAATGACCCAGAAATGACCCAAAAAAGCCCCCAAAAGGCCACAAAAATGACCCAAAAATGACCTCAAAAATTCCCCCGTAAATGACCCAAAAATGGCCCTGAAATGGCCACAAAAATGGCCCCGATAGTGGCGCAAAAAAGACCAAGAAATAGCCCAAAAATGGCCCAAAAATGACCCAAAAATAAGCCCAAAATAGACTCAAAAAAAGAATCAGAAATTGACCCAAATATGGGCCCTAAATGGCCCCGAAAATGGCCCAGAAATGACTCCAAAAATGACTCCATAAATGGACCCAAAAGTGACCCCAAAATAGCTTAAAAATTGCCAAAACATGCCCAAAAATTCATCCAAAAACACACCCAAAGATGACCCAAGAATGATCCAAAAATAGCCTAAAAATGACCTAAAAATAGCCCCCAAAAAAACCCCAAAAATGGCCCACAAATGATCTAAAAATGATCCAAAACAATGACAGAAAAATGGCCCAAAAATGGCCCAGAAATGGCCCCAAATGTCTCCAAAAATGGCCTAAAAAATGACCAAAAAATGGACCAAAAAATGACGCACAAATAACATGAAAATGACTCAAAAATAGCCCACAAAATAGCCCCTAAAAGGCCCCATGAAACGACAAAAATGACCAAAAAATCCCTCCATAATGAACCCAAAAATGACGTAAAAATTGGACAAAAATGGCCCCAAAATGAGCCCAAAATCACCTCCAAACGACATAATCCTTGAAATGACACAAAAAAGCTTAAAAATAGCCCCAAAAATGACCCAGAAATGGCCCAAAAATGACCCAAAAATAGCCCTAAAAATGACCAAAAAACAGCCCAAAATGACCAAAAATATATCCCAAAAAAGACTCAAGAAGGGCCCATAAATGACCCAAAAAATGGCAACGATATGCCCCCGAATATGGCCCCAAAATTGGCCAAGAAATGGCCCCGAAAATGAATCAAAAATGGCCCCGAAAATGACCAAAAAAAGACCCAAGAATGGGCCCAAAATGGCTCCGAAGGTGGCCCCAAAAATGAAACCCAAAGTGGCCCCAAAATAGTCCAAAATTGACAAAAAAATGGCCCCATAAGTGGTCCAAAAATGACCCAAAAATTGGCCCAAAAGTGACCCAAAAATGGCCGCAAAAATGCCCCAAAAAGTGACAAAAAAATGGCCCCAGAAATCGGTCCAAAATACCCAAATAATTGCCCAAAATATCGCCCCAAAATAGACCAACATTATTCCAAAAATGTACCAAACAATGCCGTATAAAATGGTTACAAAACTGGCCCATAAATGACCAAGAAATTCACCACAAAAAATGCACTCTCAAATTGGCCTCAAAATTTGCCAAAATGACCCAAACAGACGCACCATAACATCAAAAAATAGCCTCATATATGACCCAAAATGGCCCAAAAATAGCCCCAAAATGCCCTCAAAAATGACCCAAAAATGGCCCCAAATTGACCCAAAACTGGCCCTAAAAATGACCAAAAAATGACTCAAAAGTGGGCCCAAAATGGCTCTGAAAATGGCCCTAAAAATGGCCTTAAAAATGACCCAAAAATAGGCCCAGAATAGCCCCCAAAATGGCTCAAAAATTACCCAAAAATAGCCCTAAAAATCACCCCAAAATGGCCCAAAAATAGTGCCCTAAATTACACAAAAATGGCCCTAAAATTACCCAAAAAAGGCTCAAAAATGACGGAAAGATAAACACAAAAATGACCCAAAATGATCCCAAAATAGCCCCATAAATCGCCCCAAAAATGGCCCCAAGAATGGCCCTAAAAATGACTCAAAATTGGCCATAAAATGATCTAAAATTTCCCCTATAAATGACCCCAAACAAGGCTCGAAATAGCCCCAAGAAATGACCTAAAAATGACCCAAAAAGGCCCAAAAATTGCCCAAAAAATAGACCCTAAAAGGCCCTAAAAATAGCCCATAAAAGGCCCCCAAAATGGTCCAAAAATAACCCAAAAATTGGCCCAAAATTGACCCAAAAATAGGCCCAAAATGGCCCTAAAAATGGCCTCCAAAATGAGCCAAAATGGGCCGTAAAATAACCCAAAATTCCGCCTATAAATCACTGAAAAATTAGCCCAAAATAGCCCAAAAAATGACCCAAAAATCACCCCAAAATGGCCCATAAATCGCCCAAAAATGACTCAAAAATTGACCCAAATACGGGCCCAAAAGCTCTCCGAAAATCACCCAGAAATAGTCCTAAAACTAGACCAAAAACGGCTCAAAAATGACCCAAAAAAGGCCCTAAAAGGGCCCCAAAAATGGCCCAAAAATGACCCAAAATTGGCTGTAAAATGATGCACAACATCCCCAATAAATGACCCAGAAATTGCACCAAAAATAGCCTTTAAAACAGCCCCAAAAAATGACCCAGAAATGGCTCAAAAAATGGCCCCAAAATTGACCTAAAAATGGCCCAAAACAATGATCCAAAAATGGCTCAAAAATGGCTCCAAAATAGCCCCTGAAATTGCCCAAAAAAGACCCAAAAATGACCCAAAATTAAGCCCAAAATAGACTCAAACTACCAAAATGGCCGCCGCAGTACCCGGATGTACTCCGCGCATGCGCACTTGGTCCCGAACTAACAAAATGGCCGCCGCAGTACCCGGATGTACTCGGCGCATGCGCACTTGGTCCCGAACTACCAGAATGGCTGCCGCAGTGCCCGGATGTACTCGGCGCATTGCCGATTTGGTCCCGAACTACCAAAATGGCGCCGCAGTGCCCGGATTGTACTCGGCGCATGCGCACTTGGTCCCCGAACTACCAAAAATCCGCCGCAGGTGCCCGGATGTACTCGGCGCATGCGCAATTGTCCCGAACTACCAAAATGGCCGCCGAAGTGCCCGGATGTACTCCGCGCATGCTCATTTTGTCCTGAACTACCAAAATTGCCGCCGCAGTTCCCGGATGTACTCGGCGCATGCGCAATTGGTCCCGAACCACCAAAATGGCCGCCGCAGTGCCCGGATGTACTCGGCGCATGCGCAATTGGTCCCGAACTTCCAAAACGGCCGCTGCAGTGGCCGGATGTACTCCGCGCATGCGCACTTGGTCCCGAACTAACAAAATGGCCGCCGCAGTGCCCGGATGTACTCGGCGCATGCGCACTTGGTCCCGAACTACCAAAATGGCCGCCGCAGTGCCCGGATGTACTCGGCGCATGCGCAATAGGTCCCGAACAACAAAAATGGCCGCCGCAGTGCCCGGTTTGTACCTCGGCGCATGCGCAATTGCGTCCCGAACTACAAAATGGCCGCCGATAGTGCCCGGATGTTACTCCGCGCATGCGCACTGCGATCCCGAATTACCAAAATGGCCGCCGCAGTGCCCGGATGACTCCGCGGCATGCGCAATTGGTCCCGAACTTCCAAAATGGCCGCGCAGTCCGGATGTACTCCGCGCATGCGGGACTTGCGTCCCGAACTACAAAAAGGCTGCCGAAACAGTGCCCGGATGTACCTCGGCGCATGCGGCACTTGGTCCCGAACTACCAAGATGGCCGCCGCAGTGCCCTTGATTGTACTCGCGCGCATGCGCACTTGGTCCCGAACTACCAAAATGGCCGCCGCAGTGCCCGGATGTACTCGGCGCATGCGCACTAGGTACAGAACTATCAAAATGGCTGGCGCAGGACCCGGATGTACCCGGCGCATGCGCACTTGGTCCTGAACTACCAAAATGGCCGCCGCAGTGCCCGGATGTACTCCGCGCATGCGCACTTGGTCCCGAACTACAAAAATGGCCGCCGCCGTACCCGGATGAACTCGGCGCGTGCTCAGTAAGCCCTGAACTTCAAAAATGGCCGCCGCAGTACCCGGATGTACTCGGCGCATGCGCACTTGGTCCCGAACTACCAAAATGGCCGCCGCAGTGCCCGGATGTAGTCGGCGCATGCGCAATTGGTCGTGAACTACCAAAATGGCTGCCGCAGTACCCGGATGTACTCGGCGCATGCGCAATTGGTCCCGAACTACCAAAATGGCCGCCGCAGTGCCCGGTGTACTCGGCGCATGCGCACTTGGTCCCGAACTACCAAAATGGCCGCCGCAGTGCCCGGATGCACTCAGCGCATGCGCACTTGGTCCCGAACTACCAAAATGGCCACCGCAGTGCCCGCGATTACTCGGCGCATTGCGCACTGCGTCTCCGACACTACCAAAAGGCCGCCGCAGACCCGGATGTAGCTCGGCGCATGCGACGATTGGTCCCGAACTACCAAAATGGCCGCCGCAGGAACCCGGATGTTACTCCGCGCATGCTCAGTAGGCCCTGAATACCAAAATGCCGCCGCAGTACCCGGATGTACTCCGCGCATGCTCAGTTAATCCCTGAATTTACCAAAATGCCGCCGCAGTACCCGGATGACTCGGGCATGCCCAATTGTCCCGAAACGACCAAATGGCCGCCGCAGTGCCCGGGGATGTAACTCCGCGCATGCGCAATTGCGTCCCGAACTACCAAAATGGCCGCCGCAGGGAACCCGGATGTACTCCGCGCATGCTCAGTAGGCCCTGGATATTACAAAAATGGCCGCCGCAGTGCCCGGATGTACTCGGCGCATGCGCAATTGGTCCCGAACTACCAAAATGGCCGCCGCAGTGCCCGGATGTACACACAAATGTCCCCCAAAAATGATGGAGAAATGGCCCCAAAAATGACCCAAAAAGGCACAGAAATGGCCCTAAAGATGACTCAAAAATAGCCCATAAAAGCCCCAAAAACGACCCAAAAATTACTCAAAAATAGCCCCAAAGATGACCCAAAAATGACCCAGAAATGACCCAAAAAAGCCCCCAAAAGGCCACAAAAATGACCCAAAAATGACCTCAAAAATTCCCCCGTAATGACCCAAAAATGGCCCTGAAATGGCCACAAAAATGGCCCCGATAGTGGCGCAAAAAAGACCAAGAAATAGCCCAAAAATGGCCCAAAAATGACCCAAAAATAAGCCCAAAATAGACTCAAAAAATGAATCAGAAATTGACCCAAATATGGGCCCTAAATGGCCCGAAAATGGCCCAGAAATGACTCCAAAAATGACTCCATAAATGGACCCAAAAGTGACCCCAAAATAGCTTAAAAATTGCCAAAACATGCCCAAAAATTCATCCAAAAACACACCCAAAGATGACCCAAGAATGATCCAAAAATAGCCTTAAAATGACCAAAAAATAGCCCCCAAAAAAACCCCAAAAATGGCCCACAAATGATCTAAAAATGATCCAAAACAATGACAGAAAAATGGCCCAAAAATGGCCCAGAAATGGCCCCAAATGTCTCCAAAAATGGCCTAAAAAATGACCAAAAAATGGACCAAAACATGACGCAAAAATAACATGAAAATGACTCAAAAATAGCCCAAAAAATAGCCCCTAAAAGGCCCCATGAACGACCAAAAAATGACCAAAAAATCCCTCCATAAATGACCCAAAAATGACGTAAAAATTGGACAAAAAATGGCCCAAAAATAGACCCAAAATACCTCCAAAAATAACCTGAAAATGACACAAAAAAGCTTAAAAATAGCCCCAAAAATGACCCAGAAATGGCCCAAAAATGACCCAAAAATAGCCCTAAAAATGACCAAAAAACAGCCCAAAAATGACCAAAAAAATATCCCAAAAAAGACTCAAGAAGGGCCCATAAATGACCCAAAAAATGGCAACGATATGCCCCCGAATATGGCCCCAAAATTGGCCAAGAAATGGCCCCGAAAATGAATCAGAAATGGCCCCGAAAATGACCAAAAAAAGACCCAAGAATGGGCCCAAAATGGCTCCGAAGGTGGCCCCAAAAATGAACCCCAAAGTGGCCCCAAAATAGTCCAAAATTGACAAAAAAATGGCCCCATAAGTGGTCCAAAAAATGACCCAAAAATTGGCCCAAAAGTGACCCAAAAATGGCCGCAAAAATGGCCGCAAAATTGACAAAAAAATGGCCCCAGAAATGGTCCAAAAATAACCCAAAAATTGGCCCAAAAATGACCCCAAAATAGACCTTAACATTTATCCAAAAATGACCCAAAAATGGCCGTAAAATGGTTACAAAACTGGCCATAAAATGACCAAAAATTCACCCAAAAATGACTCTAAAATGGCCTCAAAATTGACCAAAAATGGCCCAAAACAACGACCAAAAATAGCCTCATATATGACCCAAAATGGCCCAAAAATAGCCCCAAAATGGCCTCAAAAATGACCCAAAAATGGCCCCAAATTGACCCAAAACTGGCCCTAAAAATGACCAAAAAATGACTCAAAAGTGGGCCCAAAATGGCTCTGAAAATGGCCCTAAAAATGGCCTTAAAAATGACCCAAAAATAGGCCCAGAATAGCCCCAAAAATGGCTCAAAAATTACCCAAAAATAGCCCTAAAAATCACCCCAAAATGGCCCAAAAATAGTGCCCTAAATGACACAAAAATGGCCCTAAAATTACCCAAAAATGGCTCAAAAATGACGGAAAGATAAACACAAAAATGACCCAAAATGATCCCAAAATAGCACCATAAATGGCCCCAAAAATGGCCCCAAGAATGGCCCTAAAAATGACTCAAAATTGGCCATAAAATGATCTAAAATTTCCCCTATAAATGACCCCAAACAAGGCTCGAAATAGCCCCAAGAAATGACCTAAAAATGACCCAAAATGGCCCAAAAATTGCCCAAAAAATAGACCCTAAAAGGCCCTAAAAATAGCCCCTAAAAGGCCCCCAAAATGGTCCAAAAATAACCCAAAAATTGGCCCAAAATTGACCCAAAAATAGCCCCAAAATGGCCCTAAAAATGGCCTCCAAAATGAGCCAAAATGGGCCGTAAAATAACCCAAAATTCCGCCTATAAATCACTGAAAAATAGGCCCAAAATAGCCCAAAAAATGACCCAAAAATCACCCCAAAATGGCCCATAAATCGCCCAAAAATGACTCAAAAATTGACCCAAATACGGGCCCAAAAGCTCTCCGAAAATCACCCAGAAATAGTCCTAAAACTAGACCCAAAAACGGCTCAAAAATGACCCAAAAAAGGCCCTAAAAGGGCCCCAAAAATGGCCCAAAAATGACCCAAAATTGGCTGTAAAATGATGCAAAACATCCCCAATAAATGACCCAGAAATTGCACCAAAAATAGCCTTTAAAACAGCCCCAAAAAATGACCCAGAAATGGCTCAAAAATGGCCCCAAAATTGACCTAAAAATGGCCCAAAACAATGATCCAAAAATGGCTCAAAAATGGCTCCAAAATAGCCCCTGAAATTGCCCAAAAAAGACCCAAAAATGACCCAAAATTAAGCCCAAAATAGACTCGAACTACCAAAATGGCCGCCGCAGTGCCCGGATGTACTCCGCAATGCGTATTACGCCTCCGGACTCCAAATGGCTGCCGCAGTGCCGGATGTACTCGGCGCATGCGCATTGGTCCCGAATACCAAAATGGCCGCCGCAGTGCCCGGATGTACTCGCGCATGCGCATGCGCAAGTGGTCCCGAACTACCAAATGGCCGCCGCAGTGCCCGGATGTACTCGGCGCATGCGCACTTGGTCCGAACTACCAAAATGGCCGCCGCAGTGCCCGGATGTACTCGTACGCATCGGACTACAAAATGGCCGCCGCAGTGCCCGATGTACTCGGGCATGCGACTCTGGTCTGGCGCCGCAGTACCCGGATGTACTCGCGCATGCGCAAATTGGCCCGAACCTACCAAAATGGCGCCGCAGTGTGCCCGGATGTACTCGGCGCATGCGCATTGGTCCCAAACTACCAAAATGGCCGCCGCAGTGCCCGGATGTACTCGCGATGCGCACTTGGTAACTCCAAAATGGCCGCCGCAGTGCCGATGTACTCGGCGGCACTGTCCGAACTAGATGGCCGCGCAGTGCCCGGATGTACTGGCCATGCCGCTTGGTCCCGAACTCCAAATGGCCGCCGCAGTGCCCGATGTACTCGCGCATGCGCCAACTTGGTCCCCGAACTACAAATGGCCGCCGCAGTACCCGGATGTACTCCGGCGCATGCGCAATCCTCCCGAACTACCAAAATGGCCGCGCGCGCCCCGGATGTTACTCGGCGCATGCGCAATTGGTCCCGAACTACCAAAATGGCCGCCGCAGTGCCCGGATGTACACACAAATGTCCCCAAAATGATGGAGAAATGGCCCCAAAAATGACCCAAAAAGGCACAGAAATGGCCCTAAAGATGACTCAAAAATAGCCCATAAAAGGCCCCAAAAACGACCCAAAAATTACTCAAAAATAGCCCCAAAGATGACCCAAAAATGACCCAGAAATGACCCAAAAAAGCCCCAAAAAGGCCACAAAAATGACCCAAAAATGACCTCAAAAATTCCCCCGGAAATGACCCAAAAAATTGCCCTGAAATGGCCACAAAAATGGCCCCGATTGTGGCGCAAAAAAGACCAAGAAATAGCCCAAAAATGGCCCAAAAATGACCCAAAAATAAGCCCAAAATAGACTCAAAAAATGAATCAGAATTTGACCCAAATATGGGCCCTAATTGGCCCCGAAAATGGCCCAGAAATGACTCCAAAAATGACTCCATAAATGGACCCAAAAGTGACCCCAAAATAGCTTAAAAATTGCCAAAACATGCCCAAAAATTCATCCAAAAAAACACCCAAAGATGACCCAAGAATGATCCAAAAATAGCCTAAAAATGACCAAAAAATAGCCCCCAAAAAAACCCCAAAAATGGCCACAAATGATCTAAAAATGATCCAAAACAATGACAGAAAAATGGCCCAAAAATGGCCCAGAAATGGCCCCAAATGTCTCCAAAAATGGCCTAAAAAATGACCAAAAAATGGACCAAAAAATGACGCAAATATAACATGAAAATGACTCAAAAATAGCCCAAAAAATAGCCCCTAAAAGGCCCCATGAACGACCAAAAAATGACCAAAAAATCCCTCCATAAATGACCCAAAAATGACGTAAAAATTGGACAAAAAATGGCCCAAAAATAGACCCAAAATACCTCCAAAAAATAACCTGAAAATGACACAAAAAAGCTTAAAATAGCCCAAAAATGACCCAGAAATGGCAAAAATGACAAAATAGCCTAAATGACAAAAAACAGCCAAAATGACCAAAAAATATCCCAAAAAAGACTCAAGAAGGGCCCATAAATGACCCATAAAATGGCAACGATATGCCCCCGAATATGGCCCCAAAATTGGCCAAGAAATGGCCCCGAAAATGAATCAGAAATGGCCCCGAAAATGACCAAAAAAAGACCCAAGAATGGGCCCAAAATGGCTCCGAAGGTGGCCCAAAAATGAACCCCAAAGTGGCCCCAAAATAGTCCAAAATTGACAAAAAAATGGCCCCATAAGTGGTCCAAAAATGACCCAAAAATTGGCCCAAAAGTGACCCAAAAATGGCCGCAAAAATGGCCGGAAAATTGACAAAAAAATGGCCCCAGAAATGGTCCAAAAATAACCCAAAAATTGGCCCAAAAATGACCCCAAAATAGACCTTAACATTTATCCAAAAATGAACCAAAAATGGCCGTAAAATGGTTACAAAACTGGCCATAAAATGAACAAAAATTCACCCCAAAAATGACTCTAAAATGGCCTCAAAATTGACCAAAAATGGCCCAAAACAACGACCAAAAATAGCCTCATATATGACCAAAATGGCCAAAAATAGCCCCAAAATGGCCTCAAAAATGACCCAAAAATGGCCCCAAATTGACCCAAAACTGGCCCTAAAAATGACCAAAAAATGACTCAAAAGTGGGCCCAAAATGGCTCTGAAAATGGCCCTAAAAATGGCCTTAAAAATGACCCAAAAATAGGCCCAGAATAGCCCCAAAAATGGCTCAAAAATTACCCAAAAATAGCCCTAAAAATCACCCCAAAATGGCCCAAAAATAGTGCCCTAAATGACACAAAAATGGCCCTAAAATTACCCAAAAATGGCTCAAAAATGACGGAAAGATAAACACAAAATTGACCCAAAATGATCCCAAAATAGCACCATAAATGGCCCCAAAAATGGCCCCAAGAATGGCCCTAAAAATGACTCAAAATTGGCCATAAAATGATCTAAAATTTCCCCTATAAATGACCCCAAACAAGGCTCGAAATAGCCCCAAGAAATGACCTAAAAATGACCCAAAATGGCCCAAAATTTGCCCAAAAAATAGACCCTAAAAGGCCCTAAAAATAGCCCCTAAAAGGCCCCCAAAATGGTCCAAAAATAACCCAAAAATTGGCCCAAAATTGACCCAAAAATAGCCCCCAAATGGCCCTAAAAATGGCCTCCAAAATGAGCCAAAATGGGCCGTAAAATAACCCAAAATTCCGCCTATAAATCACTGAAAAATAGGCCCAAAATAGCCCAAAAAATGACCCAAAAATCACCCCAAAATGGCCCCTAAATCGCCCAAAAATGACTCCAAAATTGACCCAAATACGGGCCCAAAAGCTCTCCGAAAATCACCCAGAAATAGTCCTAAAACTAGACCCAAAAACGGCTCAAAAATGACCCAAAAAAGGCCCTAAAAGGGCCCCAAAAATGGCCCAAAAATGACCCAAAATTGGCTGTAAAATGATTCAAAACATCCCCAATAAATGACCCAGAAATTGCACCAAAAATAGCCTTTAAAACAGCCCCAAAAAATGAACCAGAAATGGCTCAAAAATGGCCCCAAAATTGACCTAAAAATGGCCCAAAACAATGATCCAAAAATGGCTCAAAAATGGCTCCAAAATAGCCCCTGAAATTGCCCAAAAAAGACCCAAAAATGACCCAAAATTAAGCCCAAAATAGACTCGAACTACCAAAAGGGCCGCCGCAGTACCCGGATGTACTCAGCGCATGCGCACTTGGTCCCGAACTACCAAAATGGCCGCCGCAGTGCCCGGATGTCCTCCGCGCATGCGCACTACGCCTCCGGACTCATACTGGCTTGCCGCCATGGCCCGGATGTACTCGGCGCATGCGCACTTGGTCCCGAACTACCAAAATTGGCGCCGCAGTACCCGGATGTACTCGGCGCATGCGCTCTTTGACCCGAACTACCAAAATGGCCGCCGCAGTGCCCGGATGTACTCGGCGCATGCGCACTTGGTCCCGAAATACCAAAATGGCCGTCGCAGTGCCTGGATGTACTCGGCGCATGCGCACTTGGCTCCGAACTACCAAAATGGCCGCCGAAGTACCCGGTTGTACTCGGCGCATGCGCAATTGGTCCCGAACTACCAAAATGGCCGCCGAAGTGCCCGATGACACACAAATGTCCCCAAAAATGATGAGGAAACTGGCCCACCAAAAATGACCCCAAACAAGCCACAGAATGCGCCCTAAAGATGACTCAAAAATAGCCCATAAAAGGCCCCAAAAACGAACCAAAAATTACTCAAAAATAGCCCCAAAGATGACCAAAAAATGACCCAGAAATGACCCAAAAAAGCCCCCAAAAGGCCACAAAAATGACCCAAAAATGACCTCAAAAATTCCCCCGTAAATGACCCAAAAATGGCCCTGAAATGGCCACAAAATGGCCCCGATAGTGGCGCAAAAAAGACCAAGAAATAGCCCAAAAATGGCCCAAAAATGACCCAAAAATAAGCCCAAAATAGACTCAAAAAATGAATCAGAAATTGACCCAAATATGGGCCCTAAATGGCCCCGAAAATGGCCCAGAAATGACTCCAAACATGACTCCATAAATGGACCCAAAAGTGACCCCAAAATAGCTTAAAAATTGCCAAAACATGCCCAAAAATTCATCCAAAAACACACCCAAAGATGACCCAAGAATGATCCAAAAATAGCCTAAAAATGACCAAAAAATAGCCCCCAAAAAAAACCCCAAAATGGCCCACAAATGATCTAAAAATGATCCAAAACAATGACAGAAAAATGGCCCAAAAATGGCCCAGAAATGGCCCCAAATGTCTCCAAAAATGGCCTAAAAAATGACCAAAAAAATGACCAAAAAATGACGCAAAAATAACAAGAAAATGACTCAAAAATAGCCCAAAAATGCCCTAAAAGCGCCCATGACGCCAAAAAATTACCAAAAAATGGCTCAATAATTTTCTAAAAATTTTCGTAAAAATTGTAATAAAAATGGCCCAAAAATAGACCCAAAATACCTCCAAAAATAACCTGAAAATGACACAAAAAAGCTTAAAAATAGCCCCAAAAATGACCCAGAAATGCCCAAAAATGACCCAAAAATAGCCCTAAAAATGACCAAAAAACAGCCCAAAAATGACCAAAAAAATATCCCAAAAAAGACTCAAGAAGGGCCCATAAATGACCCAAAAAATGGCAACGATATGCCCCCGAATATGGCCCCAAAATTGGCCAAGAAATGGCCCCGCCCGAAAATGAATCAGAAATGGCCCCGAAAATGACCAAAAAAAGACCCAAGAATGGGCCCAAAATGGCTCCGAAGGTGGCCCCAAAAATGAACCCCAAAGTGGCCCCAAAATAGTCCAAAATTGAACAAAAAATGGCCCCATAAGTGGTCCAAAAATGACCCAAAAATTGGCCCAAAAGTGACCCAAAAATGGCCGCAAAAATGGCCGCAAAATTGACAAAAAAATGGCCCCAGAAATGGTCAAAAAATAACCCAAAAATTGGCCCAAAAATGACCCCAAAATAGACCTTAACATTTATCCAAAAATGACCCAAAAATGGCCGTAAAATGGTTACAAAACTGGCCATAAAATGACCAAAAATTCACCCCCAAAATGACTCTAAAATGGGCTCAAAATTGACCAAAAATGGCCCAAAACAACGACCAAAAATAGCCTCATATATGACCCAAAATGGCCCAAAAATAGCCCCAAAATGGCCTCAAAAATGACCCAAAAATGGCCCCAAATTGACCCAAAACTGGCCCTAAAAATGACCAAAAAATGACTCAAAAGTGGGCCCAAATGGCTCTGAAAATGGCCCTAAAAATGGCCTTAAAAATGACCCAAAAATAGGCCCAGAATAGCCCCAAAAATGGCTCAAAAATTACCCAAAAATAGCCCTAAAAATCACCCCAAAATGGCCCAAAAATAGTGCCCTACATGACACAAA
>JAVTVJ010003510.1:0-33914 GCA_034509425.1 Eopsaltria australis
CAAAACTGGCCATAAAAATGACCAAAAAATGACTCAAAAGTGGGCCCAAAATGGCTCTGAAAATGGCCCTAAAAATGGCCTTAAAAATGACCCAAAAATAGGCCCAGAATAGCCCCAAAAATGGCTCAAAAATTACCCAAAAATAGCCCCAAAATCGCCTCAAAAATGACCCAAAAATGGCCCCAAATTGACCAAAAACTGGCCCTAAAAATGACCAAAAAATGACTCAAAAGTGGGCCCAAAATGGCTCTGAAAATGGCCCTAAAAATGGCCTTAAAAATGACCCAAAAATAGGCCCAGAATAGCCCCAAAAATGGCTCAAAAATTACCCAAAAATAGCCCTAAAAATCACCCCAAAATGCCCCAAAAATAGTGCCATAAATGACACAAAAATGGCCCTAAAATTACCCAAAAATGGCTCAAAAATGACGGAAAGATAAACACAAAAATGACCCAAAATGATCCCAAAATAGCACCATAAATGGCCCCAAAAATGGCCCCAAGAATGGCCCTAAAAATGACTCAAATTTGGCCATAAAATGATCTAAAATTTCCCCTATAAATGACCCCAAACAAGGCTCGAAATAGCCCCAAGAAATGACCTAAAAATGACCCAAAATGGCCCAAAAATTGCCCAAAAAATAGACCCTAAAAGGCCCTAAAAATAGCCCCTAAAAGGCCCCCAAAATGGTCCAAAAATAACCCAAAAATTGGCCCAAAATTGACCCAAAAATAGCCCCAAAATGGCCCTAAAAATGGCCTCCAAAATGAGCCAAAATGGGCCGTAAAATAACCCAAAATTCCGCCTATAAATCACTGAAAAATAGGCCCAAAATAGCCAAAAAAATGACCCAAAAATCACCCCAAAATGGCCCATAAATCGCCCAAAAATGACTCAAAAATTGACCCAAATACGGGCCCAAAAGCTCTCCGAAAATCACCCAGAAATAGTCCTAAAACTAGACCCAAAAACGGCTCAAAAATGACCCAAAAAAGGCCCTAAAAGGGCCCCAAAAATGGCCCAAAAATGACCCAAAATTGGCTGTAAAATGATGCAAAACATCCACCAATAAATGACCCAGAAATTGCACAAAAATAGCCTTTAAAACAGCCCCAAAAAATGACCCAGAAATGGCTCAAAAATGGCCCCAAAATTGACCTAAAAATTGCCCAAAACAATGATCCAAAAATGGCTCAAAAATGGCTCCAAAATAGCCCCTGAAATTGCCCAAAAAAGACCCAAAAATGACCCAAAATTAAGCCCAAAATAAGACTCGAACTACCAAAATGGCCGCCGCAGGACCCGGATGTACTCCGCGCATGCTCAGAGGCCCTGAATTTACCAAAATGGCCGCCGCAGTACCCGGATGTACTCCGCGCATGCTCAGTAATCCCTGAACACCAGAATGTGGCGCCGCAGTACCGGATGTACTCGGCGCATGCGCACTTGGTCCCGAACTACCAAAATGGCCGCCGCAGTGCCCGGATGTACACACAAATGTCCCCAAAAATGATGGAGAAATGGCCCCAAAAATGACCCAAAAGGGCACAGAAATGGCCCTAAAGATGACTCAAAAATAGCCCATAAAAGGCCCCAAAAACGACCCAAAAATTACTCAAAAATAGCCCCAAAGATGACCAAAAAATGACCCAGAAATGACCCAAAAAAGCCCCCAAAAGGCCACAAAAATGACCCAAAAATGACCTCAAAAATTCCCCCGTAAATGACCCAAAAATGGCCCTGAAATGGCCACAAAAATGGCCCCGATAGTGGCGCAAAAAAGACCAAGAATTAGCCCAAAAATGGCCCAAAAATGACCCAAAAATAAGCCAAAATAGACTCAAAAAATGAATCAGAAATTGACCCAAATATGGCCCTAAAAGGCCGAAATGCCCAGAAATGACTCAAAAAATTGACTTCCATAAAATGACCCAAAGTGACCCCAAAAATAGCTTAAAAATTCCAAAACATGCCAAAAAATTCATCCAAAACACACCCAAAGATGACCCAAGAAATGATCCCAAAAATAGCCTAAAAATGACCAAAAAATAGCCCCAAAAAAACCCCAAAAATGGCCCAAAAATGATCTAAAAATGATCAAAAACAATGACAGAAAAATGTCCCAAAAATGGCCCAGAAATGGCCCCAAATGTCTCCAAAAATGGCCTAAAAAATGACCAAAAAATGGACCAAAAAATGACGCAAAAATAACATGAAAATGACTCAAAAATAGCACAAAAAATAGCCCCTAAAAGGCCACATGAACGACCAAAAAATGACCAAAAAATCCCTCCATAAATGACCCAAAAATGACGTAAAAATTGGACAAAAAATGGCCCAAAAATAGACCCAAAATACCTCCAAAAATAACCTGAAAATGACACAAAAAAGCTTAAAAATAGCCCCAAAAATGACCCAGAAATGGCCCAAAAATGACCCAAAAATAGCCCTAAAAATGACCAAAAACAGCCCAAAAATGACCAAAAAAATATCCCAAAAAAGACTCAAGAAGGGCCCATAAATGACCCAAAAAATGGCAACTATATGCCCCCGAATATGGCCCCAAAATTGGCCAAGAAATGGCCCCGAAAATGAATCAGAAATGGCCCCGAAAATGACAAAAAAAAGACCCAAGACTGGGCCCAAAATGGCTCCGAAGGTGGCCCCAAAAATGAACCCCAAAGTGGCCCCAAAATAGTCCAAAATTGACAAAAAAATGGCCCCATAAGTGGTCCAAAAATGACCCAAAAATTGGCCCAAAAGTGACCCAAAAATGGCCGCAAAAATGGCCGCAAAATTGACAAAATATGGCCCCAGAAATGGTCCAAAAATAACCCAAAAATTGGCCCAAAAATGACCCCAAAATAGACCTTAACATTTATCCAAAAATGACCCAAAAATGGCCGTAAAATGGTTACAAAACTGGCCATAAAATGACCAAAAATTCACCCAAAAAATGACTCTAAAATGGCCTAAAAATTGACCAAAAATGGCCCAAAACAACGACCAAAAATAGCCTCATATATGACCCAAAATGGCCCAAAAATAGCCCCCAAATGGCCTCAAAAATGACCCAAAAATGGCCCCAAATTGACCCAAAACTGGCCCTAAAAATGACCAAAAAATGACTCAAAAGTGGGCCCAAAATGGCTCTGAAATGGCCCTAAAAATGGCCTTAAAAATGACCCAAAAATAGGCCCAGAATAGCCCCAAAAATGGCTCAAAAATTACCCAAAAATAGCCCTAAAAATCACCCCAAAATGGCCCAAAAATATTGCCCTAAATGACACAAAAATGGCCCTAAAATTACCAAAAAATGGCTCAAAAATGACGGAAAGATAAACACAAAAATGACCCAAAATGATCCCAAAATAGCACCATAAATGGCCCAAAAAATGGCCCCAAGAATGGCCCTAAAAATGACTCAAAATTGGCCATAAAATGATCTAAAATTTCCCCTATAAATGACCCCAAACAAGGCTCTAAATAGCCCCAAGAAATGACCTAAAAATGACCCAAAATGGCCCAAAAATTGCCCAAAAAATAGACCCTAAAAGGCCCTAAAAATAGCCCCTAAAAGTCCCCCAAAATGTTCCAAAAATAACCCAAAAATTGGCCCAAAATTGACCCAAAAATAGCCCCAAAATGGCCCTAAAAATGGCCTCCAAAATGAGCCAAAATGGGCCGTAAATAACCCAAAATTCCGCCTATAAATCACTGAAAAATAGGCCCAAAATAGCCCAAAAAATGACCCAAAAATCACCCCAAAATGGCCCATAAATCGCCAAAAAATGACTCAAAAATTGACCCAAATACGGGCCCAAAAGCTCTCCGAAAATCACCCAGAAATAGTCCTAAAACTAGACCAAAAACGGCTCAAAAATGACCCAAAAAAGGCCCTAAAAGGGCCCCAAAAATGGCCCAAAAATGACCCAAAATTGGCTGTAAAATGATGCAAAACATCCCCAATAAATGACCAGAAATTGCACCAAAAATAGCCTTTAAAACAGCCCCAAAAAATGACCCAGAAATGGCTCAAAAATGGCCCCAAAATTGACCTAAAAATGGCCCAAAACAATGATCCAAAAATGGCTCAAAAATGGCTCCAAATAGCCCCTGAAATTGCCCAAAAAAGACCCAAAAATGACCCAAAATTAAGCCCAAAATAGACTCGAACTACCAAAATGGCCGCCGCAGTACCCGGATGTACTCGGCGCATGCGCACTTGGTCCCGAACTACCAAAATGGCCGCCGCAGTACCCGGATGTACTCGGCGCATGCGCAATTGGTCCCAAACCACCAAAATGGCCGCCGCAGTGCCCGGATGTACTCGGCGCATGCGCACTTGGTCCCGAACTACCAAAATGGCCGCGCAGTACCCGGATGTACTCGGCGCATGCGCACTTGGTCCCGAACTACCAAAATGGCCGCCGCAGTGCCCGGATGTACTCGGCGCATGCGCACTTGGTTACGAACTGCACAAATGGCCGCCGCAGTGCCCGGATGGTACTCGCGCCATGCCTCAGTAAGCCCTGAACTACCAAAAAATGGGCCTGCCGCAGTGCCGGATGCTACTCGGCGCATGCCGCACTTGGTCCCGAACTACCAAAATGGCCGCCGCAGTGCCCGGATGTACTCCGCGCATGCGCAGTTGGTCCCGAACTACAAATGGCCGCCAGCAGTGGCCCGGATGTATCGGCGCATGCGCACTTGGTCCCGACTAACCAAAATGGCCTCCGCAGTGCCCGGATGTACTCCGCGCATGCGCACTTGGTCCGGAACTACCAAAATGGCCGCCGCAGTGGCCGGATGGACTCAGCGCATGCGCAATTGGTCCCAAACTACCAAAATGGCCCGCGCAGTACCCGAATGCACTCGGCGCATGCGCACTTGGTCCCGAACTACCAAAATGGCCGCCGCAGAACCCGGATGTACTCCGCGCATGCTCAGTAGGCCCTGAGTTACCAAAATGGCCGCCGCAGTGCCCGGATGTACTCCGCCCATGCGTACTACGCCTCCGGACTGCAATATGGCTGCCGCAGTGCCCGGATTTACTCGGCGCATGCGCAGCACATTTCTAGACGCCCAAATGGCCGCCGCAGTGCCCGGATGTACTCGGCGCATGCGCACTTGGTCCCGAACTACCAAAATGGCCGCCGCAGTCCCGGATGTACTCGGCGCATGCGAAATTGGTCCCGAACTACCAAAATGGCCACCGCAGTGCCCGGATGTACTCGGCGCATGCCGCACTTGTCCGCGAACTACCAAAAATGGCCGCCGCAGTATCCGCGCCCGGATGTACTCGGCGCATGCGCACTTGGTCCCGAACTACCATAATGGCGGCCGCAGTGCCCGGATGTACTCGGCGCATGCGCACTTGGTCCCGAACTACCAAAATGGCCGCCGCAGTACCCGGATGTACTCGGCGCATGCGCAATTGGTCCCGAACTACCAAAATGGCCGCCGAAGTGCCCTGATGTACTCCGCGCATGCGCACTTGGTCCTGAACCACCAAAATGGCCGCCGCAGGACCCGGATGTACTCCGCGCATGCTCAGTAGGCCCTGAATTACCAAAATGGTCGCCGTAGGACCCGGATGTCCTCGGCGCATGCTCAGTAAGCCCTGAACTACCAAAATGGCCGCCGCAGGACCCGGATGTACTCCGCGACTGCTCAGTAGGCCCTGAGTTACCAAACGGGCCGTGGCAGTGCCCGGATGTACTCCGCACATGCGTAGTACGTCTCCGGACTCCAATATGTCTGCCGCAGTGCCCGGATTTACTCGGCGCATGCGCAGCACATTTCTAGACGCCAAAATGGCCGCCGCAGTATCCGGATGAACTCGGCGCATGCGAACTTGGTCCCGAACTACCAAAATGGCCGCCGCAGAACCCGGATGTACTCGGCGCATGCGCACTTGGTCCCGAACTACCAAAATGGCCGCCGCAGTGCCCGGATGTATTCGGCGCATGCGCACTTGGTCCCGAACTACCAAAATGGCCGCCGCAGTGCCCGGATGTACTCGGCGCATGCGCACTTGGTCCCGAACTACCAAAATGGCCGCCGCAGTGCCCGGATGTACTCGGCGCATGCGACTTGGTCCCGAACTACCAAAATGGCCACCGCAGTGCCCGGATGTACTCGGCGCATGCGCAGTTGGTCCTGAACTACGAAAATTGCCGCCGCAGTACCTGGATGTACTCGGTGCATGCGCACTTGGTCCCGAACTACCAAAATGGCCGCCAAAGTGCCCGGATGTACTCGGCGCATGCGCACTGGATCCCGAACTACCAAAATGGCCGCCTCAGTGCCCCGCATGTATTCGGCGCATGCGCACTTGGTCCCGAACTAACCAAAATGCCGCCGCGTAACCGGCGGATGTACTCGGCGGCATGCGCACAGTTGGTCCCGAAACTACAAAATGGCCCGCCGCAGTGCACTGGTGTACTCGGCGGATATCGCACTTGGTCCGAACTACAAAATGGCCGCCGCAGTGCCCGGATGTACTCGGCGCATGCGCAGTTTGTCCCGAACTACCAAGATGGCCGCCGCAGTACCCGGATGTACTCGGCGCATGCGCACTTGGTCCCGAACTACCAAAATGGCCGCTGCAGTGCCCGGATGAAATCGGCGCATGCGCACTTGGTCCCGAACTACCAAAATGGCCGCCGCAGTGCTAGGATGTACTCAGCGCATGCGCAATTGGTCCCTAACTACCAAAATGGCCGCCGCAGGACCCGGATGTACTCCGCACATTCTCAGTAGGCCCTGAAATACTAAAACGGCCGCCGCAGTACCCGGATGTACTCCGCGCATGCTCAGTAAGCCCTGAACAACTAAAATGGCCGCCGCAGTGCTCGGATTAACTCGGCGCATGCGCACTTGGTCCCGAACTACCAAGATGGCCGCCGCAGTGCCAGGATGTAATCGGCGCATGCGCACTTGGTCCCGAACTACCAAAAGGCCGCCGCAGTGCCCGGATGTACTCGGCGCATGCGCAATTGGTCTCGAACTACCAAAATGGCCGCCGCAGTACCCGAGTGCCGTCGGCGCATGCGCACTTGTCCTGAACTACGAAAATGGTTGCCGCAGGACCCAGATGTACTCCGCGCATGCTCAGTAGGCCCTGAGTTACGAAAATGGCCGCCGCAGTGTCCGGATGTACTCCGCACATGCGTACTACGCCTCCGGACTCCAATATGGTTGCCGCAGTGCCCGGATTTACACGGCGCATGCGCAGCACATTTCTAGACGCTAAAATGGCCGCCGCAGTGCCCGGATGTAGTCGGCGCATGCGCACTTGGTCCCGAACTACCAAAATGGCCGCTGCAGTACCCGGATGTACTCGGCGCATGCGCAATTGGTCCCGAACTACCAAAATGGCCGCCGCAGTGCCCGGATGTACTCGGCCCATGCGCACTTGGTCCCGAACTACCAAAATGGCCGCCGCAGTACCCGGATGTACTCAGCGCATGCGCACTTGGTCCCGAACTACCAAAATGGCCACGTAGTGCCTGGATGTACTCGGCGCATTCGCACTTGGTCGTGAATTACCAAAATGGCCGCCGCAGGACCGGGATGTACTCGGTGCATGCTCAGTAGGCACTGAGTTTCCAAAATGGCCGCCGCAGTGCCTGGATGTACTCCGCACATGCGTACTACGCCTCCGGACTCCAATATGGCTGCCGCAGTGCCCGGATTTACTCGGCGCATGCGCAGCACATTTCTAGACGCCAAAATGGCCGCCGCAGTGCCGGATGTACTCGGCGCATGCGCACTTGGTCCCGAACTACCAAAATGGCCGCCGCAGTACCCGGATGTACTCGGCGCATGCGCAATTAGTCCCGAACTACCAAAATGGCCGCCGCAGTGCCCGGATGTACTCGGCGCATGCGCAATTGGTTTCGAACTACCAAAATGGCCGCCGCAGGACCCGGATGTACTCTGCACATGCTCAGTAGGCCCTGAATTACTAAAATGGCCGCCGCAGTACCCGGATGTACTCCGCGGATGGTCAGTAAGCCCTGAACTACCAAAATGGCCGCCGCAGTGCCCGGATGTACTTGGCGCATGCGCACTTGGTCCCGAACTACCAAGATGGCTGCCGCAGTGCCCGGATGTACTCGGCGCATTCGCACTTGGTTCCGAACTACCAAAATGGCTGCCGCAGTGCTTGCATGTACTCGGCGCATGCGCACTTGGTCCCGAACTACCAAAATGGCCGCCGCAGGACCCGGATGTACTCCGCGAATGCTCAGTAGGCCCTAAATTACCAAAATGGCCGCCGCAGTGCCCGGATGTACTCGGCGCATGCGCACTTGGTCCCGAACTACCAAAATGGCCGCCGCAGGACCCGGATGTACTCCGCGCATGCTCAGTAGGCCCTGAGTTTACAAAATGGCCGCCGCAGTGCCCGGATGTACTCCGCACATGCGCAACTTGGTCCGAAACTAAACAAAATGCCGCGCAGTACCCGGATGTACTCGGCGCATCGGCACTACGTCCGAACTACCAAAATGGCCGCCGCAGTGCCCGGATGTACTCGGCGCATGCTCAGTAAGCCCTGAACTACCCAAATGGCCGCCGCAGTGCCCGGATGTACTCGGCGCATGCGCACTTGGTCCCGAACTACCAACATGGCCGCCGCAGGGCCCGGATGTCCTCGGCGCATGCGCACTTGGTCCCGAACTACCAAAATGGCCGCCGCAGTGCCCGGATGTACTCAGCGCATGCGCACTTGGTCCCGAACTACCAAAATGGCCCGCGCAGTACCCGGATGTACTCGGCGCATGCGCAATTGTTCCCGAACTAGCCATAAGCCGCCGCAGTGCCGGATGTACTCGGCATGCGCAGTTTGTCCCGAACTACCAAGAATGGCCGCCGCAGTACCCGGATGTACTCGGCGCATGCGCAATTGGTCCCGAACTACCAAAATGGCCGCCGCAGTGCCCGGATGTAATCGGCGCATGCGCACTTGGTCCCAAACTACCAAAATGGCCGCCGCAGTGCCCGGATGTACTCAGCGCATGGGCAATTGGTCCCTAACTACCAAAATGGCCGCCGCAGGACCCGGATGTACTCCGCACATTCTCAGTAGGCCCTGAAATACTAAAATGGCCGCCGCAGTACCCGGATGTACTCCGCGCATGCTCAGTAAGCCCTGAACAACTAAAATGGCGGCTGCAGTGCTCGGATGTACTCGGCGCATGCGCAATTGGTCCCGAACTACCAAAATGGCCGCCGCAGTGCCCGGATGTACTCAGCGCATGCGCACTTTGTCCCGAACTACCAAAATGGCCGCCGCAGTACCCGGATGTACTCGGCGCATGCGCAATTGGTCCCAAACCACCAAAATGGCCGCCGCAGTACCGGGATGAACTCGGCGCATGCACACTTGGTGTCGAACTACCAAAATGGCCGCCGCAGTACCCGAATGCAGTCGGCGCATGCGCACTTGGTCCCGAACTACGAAAATGGTTGCCGCAGGAACCAGATGTACTCCGCGCATGCTCAGTAGGCCCTGAGTTAGGAAAATGGCCGCCGCAGTGTCCGGATGTACTCCGCACATGCGTACTACGCCTCCGGACTCCAATATGGTTGCCGCAGTGCCCGGATTTACACGGCGCATGCGCAGCACATTTCTAGACGCCCAAATGGCCGCCGCAGTGCCCGGATGTAGTCGGCGCATGCGCACTTGGTCCCGAACTACCAAATGGCCGCGCAGTAACCGGGATGTACTCGGCGGCATGCGCACTTGCTCCGCGACTACCAAAATGGGCGCCGCAGTGCCCGAATGTACTCGGCGCATGCGCAATTGGTCCCGAACTACCAAAATGGCCGCCGAAGTGCCCGAATGTACTCAGCGCATGCGCACTGGATCCCGAACTACCAAAATGGCCGCCGCAGGACCCGGATGTACTCGGCGCATGCTCAGTAGGCCCTGAATTACCAAATTGGCCGCCGCAGTACCCGATGTACTCCGCGCATGCTCAGTAAGCCCTGAACTACCAATATGGCTGCCGCAGTGCCCGGATTTTACTACCGGCCGAATGCGCAGCACATTTTAGACGCAATGGCGGCAGTGCCCGGATGTACTCGGCGCATGCGCACTTGGTCCCGAACTACCAAAATGGCCGCCGCAGTGCCCGGATGTACTCCGCGCATGCGCAATTGGTCCCGAACTACCAAAATGGCCGCCGTAGTGTCGGGATGTACTCGGCGCATTCGCACTTGGTCCCGAACTACCAAAATGGCCGCCGCAGGACCCGGATGTACTCCGCGCATGCTCATTAGGCCCTGAGTTACCAAAATGGCCGCCGCAGTGCCAGGATGTACTCCGCACATGCGTACTACGCCTCCGGACTTCAATATGGCTGCCGCAGTGCCCGGATTTACTCGGCGCAGGCGCAGCACATTTCTAGACGCCAAAATGGCCGCCGCAGTGCCCGGATGTACTCGGCGCATGCGCACTTGGTCCCGAACTACCAAAATGGCCGCCGCAGTACCCGGATGTACTCGGCGCATGCGCACTTGGTCCCGAATTACCAAAATGACCGCCGCAGGACCCGGATGTACTCGGCGCTTGCGCACTTGGTCCCAAACTACCAAAATGGCCGCCGCAGTGCCCGGATGTACTCGGCGCATGCGCAATTGGTCCCGAACTACCAAAATGGCCGCCGCAGTGCCCGGATGTACTCAGGGCATGCGCAATTGGACCCGAACTACCAAAATGCCAACGTAGTGCCCGGATGTACTCGGCGCATTCGCACTTGGTCCCGAACTACCAAAATGGCCGCCGCAGGACCGGGATGTACTCGGCGCATGCTCAGTAGGCACTGAGTTTTCAAAATGGCCGCCGCAGTCCCCGGATGTACTCCGCACATGCGTACTACGCCTCCGGACTCCAATATGGCTGCCGCAGGACCCGGATTTACTCGGCGCATGCGCAGCACATTTCTAGACGCCAAAAAGGCCGCCGCAGTGCCCGGATGTACTCGGCGCATGCGCACTTGGTCCCGAACTACCAAAATGGCTGCCGCAGTACCCGGATGTACTCGGCGCATGCGCAATTGGTCCCGAACTACCAAAATGGCCGCCGCAGTGCCCGGATGTACTCGGCGCATGCGCAATTGGTTTCGAACTATCAAAATGGCCGCCGCAGGACCCGGATGTACTCCGCGCATGCTCAGTAGGCCTTGAGTTTCCAAAATGGCCGCCGCAGTGCCCGGATGTACTCCGCACATGCGTACTACGCCTCCGGACTCCAATATGGCTGTCGCAGGACCCGGATTTACTCGGCGCATGCGCAGCACATTTCTAGACGCCAAAATGGCCGCCGCAGTGCCCGGATGTACTCGGCGCATGCGCACTTGGTCCCGAACTACCAAAATGGCCGCCGCAGTACCCGGATGTACTCGGCGCATGCGCAATTGGTCCCGAATTACCAAAATGACCGCCGCAGGACCCGGATGTACTTGGCGCTTGCGCACTTGGTCCCGAACTACCAAAATGGCCGCCGCAGTGCCCGGATGTACTCGGCGCATGCGCAATTGGTCCCGAACTACCAAAATGGCCGCCGCAGTGCCCGGATGTACTCAGCGCATGCGCAATTGGTCCCTAACTACCAAAATGCCCACGTAGTGCCTGGATGTACTCGGCGCATGCGCACTTGGTCCCGAACTACCAAAATGGCTGCCGCAGGACCCGGATGTACTCGGCGCATGCTCAGAAGGCACTGAGTTTCCAAAATGGCCGCCGCAGTGCCCGGATGTACTCCGCACATGCGTACTACGCATCCGGACTCCAATATGGCCGCCGCAGTGCCCGGATGTACTCGGCGCATGCGCAGCACATTTCTAGACGCCAAAATGGCCGCCGCAGTGCCGGATGTACTCGCGGCATGCGAACTTGTCCCGACTACCAAAATGGGCGCAGTAACCCGATGTTACTCGGCGGCATGCGACAATTGGTCCCGGAAACTAACAAAATGGCAGCCGCAGTGCCCGGATGTACTCGGCGCATGCGCACTTGGTTCGAACTAAAAAATGGCCGCCGCAGTACCCGGATGTACTCGGCCATGCGCAATTGGTCCTGAACTACCAAAATGGCCGCCGCAGTGCCCGGATGTACTCGGCGCATGCGCACTTGGTCCCGAACTACCAAGATGGCTGCCGCAGTACCCGGATGTACTCGGCGCATGCGCAACTGGTCCCGAACCACCAAAATGGTTGCCGAAGTGCCCGGATGTACTCGGCGCATGCGCACTGGATCCCGAACTACCAAAATCGCCGCCGCAGGACCCTGATGTACTCCGCGCATGCTCAGTAAGCCCTGAATTACCAAAATGGCCGCCGCAGTACCCGGATATACTCCGCGCATGCTCAGTAAGCCCTGAACTACCAAAATGGCCTCCGCAGTGCCCGGATGTACTTCGCACATGCGTATTACACCTCCATACTCCAATATGGCTGCCGCAGTGCCCGGATTTACTCGGCGCATGCGCAGCACATTTCTAGACGCCAAAATGGCCGCCGCAGTGCCCGGATGTACTCGGCGCATGCGCACTTGGTCCCGAACTACCAAAATGGCTGCCGCAGTACCCGGATGTACTCCGCGCATGCTCAGTAGGCCCTGAACTACCAAAATGGCCGCCGCAGTGCCCGGATGTACTCCGCACATGCGTACTATGCCTCCGTACTCCAATATGGCTGCCGCACCGCCCGGATTTACTCGGCGCATGCGCAGAACATTTCTAGACGTCAAAATGGCCGCCGCAGTGCCCGGATGTACTCGGCGCATGCGCACTTGGTCCCGAACTACCAAAATGGCCGCCGCAGTACCCGGATGTACTCGGCGCATGCGCACTTGGTCCCGAACTTCGAAAATGGCCGCCGCAGGACCCGGATGTACTCGGTGCATGCGCACTTGGTCCCGAACTACCAAAATGGCCGCCGCAGACCCGACGTACTCGGCGGCATGCGCACTTGGTCCCGAAAACTACAAAATGGCCGCCCGCCCCAGTGCCCAGGTCTACTCGGCGCATGCGCACTTGCGTCCCGCGGAACTACCCAAAAATGGCCGCCGCAGTGCCCGCGATGTAACTCGCGCTATGCGCACCTTGCGCTCCCGAAACTACAAAATGGCCGCCGCAGCTACCCGGATGTACTCGGCGCATGCGCACTTGGTCCCGAACTACCAAAATGGCCGCCGCAGTGCCCGGATGTACTCGGCGCATGCGCACTTGGTCCCGAACTACCAAAATAGCCGCTGCAGTACCCGGATGTACTCGGCGCATGCGCACTTGGTCCCGACTTACGAAATTGGCCGCCGAAGTGCCCGGATGTACTCCGCGCATGCTCAGTAGGTCCTGAGTTACCAAAATGGCCGCCGCAGTGCCCGGATGTACTCTGCACATGCGTACTACGCCTCCGGACTCCAAAATGGCCGCCGCAGTGCCTGGATTTACTCGGCGCATGCGCACAACATTTCTAGACGCCAAAATGGCCGCCGCAGTGCCCGGATGTACTCGGCGCATGCGCACTTTGTCCCGAACTACCAAAATGGCCGCCGCAGTACCCGGATGTACTCCGCGCATTCTCAGTAGGCTCTGAACTACCAAAATGGCCGCCGAAGTGCCCCGATGTACTCCGCATATGCGTACTATGCCTCCGGACTCCAATATGGCTGCCGCAGTGCCCGGATTTACTCGGCGCATGCGCAGCACATTTCTAGACGTCAAAATGGCCGCCGCAGTGCCCGGATGTACTCGGCGCATGCGCACTTGGTCCCGAACTACCAAAATTGCCGCCGCAGTACCCGGATGTACTCCGCGCATGCGCAATTGGTCCCGAACTTTGAAAATGGCCGCCGCAGTGCCCGGACATACTCGGCGCATGCGCACTTGGTCCCGAACTACCAAGATGGCCGCCGCAGGACCCGGACGTACTCGGCGCATGCGCACTTGGTCCCGAACTACCAAAATGGCCGCCGCAGTGCCCGGATGTACTCGGCGCATGCGCACTTGGCCCCGAACTACCAAAATGGCCGCCGCAGTACCAGAATGCACTCGGCGCATGCGCATCTTGCGTCGCCGGAACTACCAAAATGCCGCCGAAGTGCCCGTGGATGTACTCGGCGCATGCCGCAATTGGTCCCGAACTACCAAAATGGCACGCCGCTGCACCCGGTTGTACTCGGCGCATGTGCAATTGGACCCGAACTACCAAAATGGCCTCCGCAGTGCCCGGATGTACTCGGCGCATGCGCACTTGGACCCGAACTACCAAGATGGCCGCCGCAGTTCCCGGATGCACTCCGCGCATGCTCAGTAGGCCCTGAATTACCAAAATGGCCGCCGCAGGACCCGGATATACTCCGCGCATTCTCAGTAAGCCCTGAACTACCAAAATGGCCGCCGCAGTGCCCGGATGTACTCGGCGCATTCGCACTTGGTCCCGAACTACCAAAATGGCCGCTGCAGTGCCCGGATGGACTCAGCGCATGCGCAATTGGTCTCTAACTACCAAAATGGCCGCCGCAGTGCCCGGATGTACTCGGCGCATTCGTACTTGGTCCCGAACTACCAAAATGGCCGCCGCAGGACCCGGATGTACTCCGCGCATGCTCAGTAGGCCCTGAGTTACCAAAATGGCCGCCGCAGTGCCCGGATGTACTCCGCACATGCGTACTACGCCTCCGGACTCCACTATGGCTGCCGCAGTGCCCGGATTTACTCGGCGCATGCGCAGCACATTTCTAGACGCCAAAATGGCCGCCGCAGTGCCCGGATGTACTCGGCGCATGCGCACTTGGTCCCGAACTACCAAAATAGCCGCTGCAGTACCCGGATGTACTCGGCGCATGCGCACTTGGTCCCGACTTACGAAAATGGCCGCCGAAGTGCCCGGATGTACTCCGCGCATGCTCAGTAGGTCCTGAGTTACCAAAATGGCCGCCGCAGTGCCCGGATGTACTCGGCGCATGCGCACTACGTCCGAACTACCAAAATGGCTGCCGCAGTGCCCGGATGTACTCGGCGCATGCGCAATTGGTCCCGAACTACCAAAATGGCCGCCGCAGTGCCCGGATGTACTCGGCGCATGCGCACTTGGTCCCAACTACCAAAATGGCCGCCGCAGTGCCCGGATGTACTCGGCGCATGCGCAATTGGTCCCGAACTACCAAAATGGCCGCCGCAGTGCCCGGATGTACTCGGCGCATGCGCACTGGGTCCCGAACTACCCAAATGGCCGCCGCAGTGCCCGGATGTACTCGGCGCATGCGCACTTGGTCCCGAACTACCAAAATGGCCGCCGCAGTACCCGATTGTACTCGGCGCATGCGCAATTGGTCCCGAACTACCAAAATGGCCGCCGCAGTGCCCGGATGTTAACTACCGCGCATGCCTCAGTAGGCCCTGAACTACCAAAATGGCCGCCGCGCTACCCGGCATGTACCTCCGCGCATGCTCAGTAATCCCTGAATACCAGAATGGCCGCCGCAGTAACCCGGATGTACTCGCGCATGCGGCACTTGGTCCCGAACTACCAAAATGGCCGCCGCAGTGCCCGATGTACTCGGCGCATGCGCAATTGGTCCCGAACTACCAAAATGGCCGCCGCAGTGCTTGGATGTACACACAAATGTCCCCAAAAATGATGGAGAAATGGCCCCAAAAATGACCCAAAAAGGCACAGAAATGGCCCTAAAGATGACTCAAAAATAGCCCATAAAAGGCCCAAAAAACGACCAAAAAATTACTCAAAAATAGCCCCAAAGATGACCCAAAAATGACCCAGAAATGACCCAAAAAAGCCCCCAAAAGGCCACAAAAATGACCCAAAAATGACCTCAAAAATTCCCCCGTAAATGACCCAAAAATGGCCCTGAAATGGCCAAAAAAATGGCCCCGATAGTGGCGAAAAAAAGACCAAGAAATAGCCCAAAAATGGCCCAAAAATGACCCAAAAATAAGCCCAAAATAGACTCAAAAAATGATTCAGAAATTGACCCAAATATGGGCCCTAAATGGCCCCGAAAATGGCCCAGAAATGACTCCAAAAATGACTCCATAAATGGACCCAAAAGTGACCCCAAAATAGCTTAAAAATTGCCAAAACATGCCCAAAAAATCATCCAAAAACACACCCAAAGATGACCCAAGAATGATCCAAAAATAGCCTAAAAATGACCAAAAAATAGCCCCCAAAAAAACCCCAAAAATGGCCCACAAATGATCTAAAATGATCCAAAACAATGACAGAAAAATGGCCCAAAAATGGCCCAGAAATGGCCCCAAATGTCTCCAAAAATGGCCTAAAAAATGACCAAAAAATGGACCAAAAAAATGACGCAAAAATAACATGAAAATGACTCAAAAATAGCCCAAAAAATAGCCCCTAAAAGGCCCCATGAACGACCAAAAAAATGACCAAAAAATCCCTCCATAAATGACCCAAAAATGACGTAAAAATTGGACAAAAAATGGCCCAAAAATAGACCCAAAATACCTCCAAAAATAACCTGAAAATGACACAAAAAAGCTAAAAAATAGCACCAAAAATGACCCAGAAATGGCCCAAAAATGACCCAAAAATAGCCCTAAAAATGACCAAAAAACAGCCCAAAAATGACCAAAAAAATATCCCAAAAAAGACTCAAGAAGGGCCCATAAATGACCCAAAAATTGGCAACGATATGCCCCCGAATATGGCCCCAAAATTGGCCAAGAAATGGCCCCGAAAATGAATCAGAAATGGCCCCGAAAATGACCAAAAAAAGACCCAAGAATGGGCCCAAAATGGCTCCGAAGGTGGCCCCAAAAATGAACCCCAAAGTGGCCCCAAAATAGTCCAAAATTGACAAAAAAAATGGCCCCAGAAGTGGTCCAAAAAATGGACCAAAAATTGCGCAACAAAAGTGACCAAAATGCGCAAAAATGGCCGCAAAATGACAAAAAAATGGCCCCAGAAATGGTCCAAAATAACCCAAAAATTGGCCCAAAAATGACCCCAAAATAGACCTTAACATTTATCCAAAAATGACCCAAAAATGGCCGTAAAATGGTTACAAAACTGGCCATAAATGACCAAAAATTCACCCCAAAAATGACTCTAAAATGGCCTCAAAATTGACCAAAAATGGCCCAAAACAACGACCAAAAATAGCCTCATATATGACCCAAAATGGCCAAAAATTAGCCCCAAAATGGCCTCAAAAATGACCCAAAAATGGCCCCAAATTGACCCAAAACTGGCCCTAAAAATGACCAAAAAATGACTCAAAAGTGGGCCCAAAAATGGCTCTGAAAATGGCCCTAAAAATGGCCTTAAAAATGACCCAAAAATAGGCCCAGAATAGCCCCAAAAATGGCTCAAAAATTACCCAAAAATAGCCCTAAAAATCACCCCAAAATGGCCCAAAAATAGTGCCCTAAATGACACAAAAATGGCCCTAAAATTACCCCAAAATGGCTCAAAAATGACGGAAAGATAAACACAAAAATGACCCAAAATGATCCCAAAATAACACCATAAATGGCCCCAAAAATGGCCCCAAGAATGGCCCTAAAAATGACTCAAAATTGGCCATAAAATGATCTAAAATTTCCCCTATAAATGACCCCAAAAAAGGCTCGAAATAGCCCAAAGAAATGACCTAAAAATGACCCAAAATGGCCCAAAAATTGCCCAAAAAATAGACCCTAAAAGGCCCTAAAAATAGCCCCTAAAAGGCCCCCAAAATGGTCCAAAAATCACCCAAAAATTGGCCCAAAATTGACCCAAAAATAGCCCCAAAATGGCCCTAAAAATGGCCTCCAAAATGAGCCAAAATGGGCCGTAAAATAACCCAAAATTCCGCCTATAAATCACTGAAAAATAGGCCCAAAATAGCCCAAAAAATGACCCAAAAATCACCCCAAAATGGCCCATTAATCGCCCAAAAATGACTCAAAAATTGACCCAAATACGGGCCCAAAAGCTCTCCGAAAATCACCCAGAAATATTCCTAAAACTAGACCAAAAAACGGCTCAAAAATGACCCAAAAAAGGCCCTAAAAGGGCCCCAAAAATGGCCCAAAAATGACCCAAAATTGTCTGTAAAATGATGCAAAACATCCCCAATAAATGACCCAGAAATTGCACCAAATATAGCCTTTAAAACAGCCCCAAAAAATGACCCAGAAATGGCTCAAAAATGGCCCCAAAATTGACCTCGAACTTACCAAAAATGGCCCGCCGCAGTACCCGGATGACTCCGCGCATGCTCAGTAGGCCCTAGATACAAATGGCCGCCGCAGTACCCGGAGTACTCCGCGCATGGCTCAGTAATCCCTGAACTACCAGAATGCGCCGCCGCAGTACCCGGATTGTACTCGGCGCATGCGCAATGGTCCCGAACTACCAAAATGGCGCCGCAGTGCCCCGGATGTACACACAAATGTCCCCAAAAATGATGGAGAAATGGCCCCAAAAATGACCCAAAAAGGCACAGAAATGGCCCTAAAGATGACTCCAAAATAGCCCATAAAAGGCCCCAAAAACGACCCAAAAATTACTCAAAAATAGCCCCAAAGACGACCCAAAAATGACCCAGAAATGACCCAAAAAAGCCCCCAAAAGGCCACAAAAATGACCCAAAAATGACCTCAAAAATTCCCCCGTAAATGACCCAAAAATGGCCCTGAAATGGCTACAAAAATGGCCCCGATAGTGGCGCAAAAAAGACCAAGAAATAGCCCAAAAATGGCCCAAAAATGACCCAAAAATAAGCCAAAAATAGACTCAAAAAATGAATAAGAAATTGACCCAAATATGGGCCCTAAATGGCCCCGAAAATGGCCCAGAAATGACTCCAAAAATGACTCCATAAATGGACCCAAAAGTGACCCCAAAATAGCTTTAAAATTGCCAAAACATGCCCAAAAATTCATCCAAAAACACACCCAAAGATGACCCAAGAATGATCCAAAAATAGCCTAAAAATGACCAAAAAATAGCCCCCAAAAAACCCCCAAAAATGGCCCACAAATGATCTTAAAATGATCCAAAACAATGACAGAAAAATGGCCCAAAAATGGCCCAGAAATGGCCCCAAATGTCTCCAAAAATGGCCAAAAAAATGACCAAAAAATGGACCAAAAAATGACGCAAAAATAACATGAAAATGACTCAAAAATAGCCCCAAAAATAGCCCCTAAAAGGCCCCATGAACGACCAAAAAATGACCAAAAAATCCCTCCATAAATGACCCAAAAATGACGAAAAAATTGGACAAAAAATGGCCCAAAAATAGACCCAAAATACCTCCAAAAATAACCTGAAAATGACACAAAAAAGCTTAAAAATAGCCCCAAAAATGACCTGTCGGCCCAAAAGCACCGCGTACAGAAGCCCCAAAATGAATTCAAAACAGCCCGTTAAAAAATGACCAAAAAAATATCCCAAAAGACTCCAAGAAGGGCCCATAAATGACCCAAAAAATGGCAACGATATGCCCCCGAATATGGCCCCAAAATTGGCCAAGAAATGGCCCCGAAAATGAATCAGAAATGGCCCCGAAAATGACCAAAAAAAGACCCAAGAATGGGCCCAAAATGGCTCCGAAGGTGGCCCCTAAAATGAACCCCAAAGTGGCCCCAAAATAGTCCAAAATTGACAAAAAAATGGCCCCATAAGTGGTCCAAAAATGACCCAAAAATTGGCCCAAAAGTGACCCAAAAATGGCCGCAAAAATGGCCGCAAAATTGACAAAAAAATGGCCCCAGAAATGGTCCAAAAATAACCCAAAAATTGGCCCAAAATGACCCCAAAATAGACCTTAACATTTATCCAAAAATGACCCAAAAATGGCCGTAAAATGGTTACAAAACTGGCCATAAAATGACCAAAAATTCACCCCAAAAATGACTCTAAAATGGCCTCAAAATTGACCAAAATGGCCCAAAACAACGACCAAAAATAGCCTCATATATGACCCAAAATGGCCCAAAAATAGCCCCAAAATGGCCTCAAAAATGACCCAAAAATGGCCCCAAATTGACCCAAAACTGGCCCTAAAAATGACCAAAAAATGACTCAAAAGTGGGCCCAAATGGCTCTGAAAATGGCCCTAAAAATGGCCTTAAAAATGACCCAAAAATAGGCCCAGAATAGCCCCAAAAATGGCTCAAAAATTACCCAAAAATAGCCCTAAAAATCACCCCAAATGGCCCAAAAATAGTGCCCTAAATGACACAAAAATGGCCCTAAAATTACCCAAAAATGGCTCAAAAATGACGGAAAGATAAACACAAAAATGACCCAAAATGATCCCAAAATAGCACCATAAATGGCCCCAAAAATGGCCCCAAGAATGGCCCTAAAAATGACTCCAAATTGGCCATAAAATGATCTAAAATTTCCCCTATAAATGACCCCAAACAAGGCCTCAATAGCCCCAAGAAATGACCCAAATGACCTGCAAAATGGCCCAAAAATTGCCCAAAAATAGACCCTAAAAGGCCCTAAAAATAGCCCCTAAAAGGCCCCTAAAATGGTCCAAAAATAACCCAAAAATTGGCCCAAAATTGACCCAAAAATAGCCCCAAAATGGCCCTAAAAATGGCCTCCAAAATGAGCCAAAATGGGCCGTAAAATAACCCAAAATTCCGCCTATAAATCACTGGAAAATAGGCCCAAAATAGCCCAAAAAAATGACCCAAAAATCACCCCAAAATGGCCCATAAATCGCCCAAAAATGACTCCAAAATTGACCCAAATACGGGCCCAAAAGCTCTCCGAAAATCACCCAGAAATAGTCCTAAAACTAGACCCAAAAACGGCTCAAAAATGACCCAAAAAAGGCCCTAAAAGGGCCCCAAAAATGGCCCAAAAATGACCCAAAATTGGCTGTAAAATGATGCAAAACATCCCCAATAAATGACCCAGAAATTGCACCAAAAATAGCCTTTTAAACAGCCCCAAAAAATGACCCAGAAATGGCTCAAAAATGGCCCCAAAATTGACCTAAAAATGGCCCAAAACAATGATCCAAAAATGGCTCAAAAATGGCTCCAAAATAGCCCCTGAAATTGCCCAAAAGAGACCCAAAAATGACCCAAAATTAAGCCCAAAATAGACTGAACTACCAAATGGCCGCCAGTAGGTACCCGGATGTAATCACGCGATGCCTGGTAGGCCCTGAATTACCGTAAAATGGCCACCGCGAAAATTCGACGTACTCCGCTGCGATGCCTGGGGTAATCCCTAACTACTGTGAATGGCCGCCCGCGAAAGTACCCGGATGTACTCGGGCGCGATGCTAAATTGGTCCCAACTACCAAAATGGCCGGCCAGAGTGCCCGGATGTACACACAAATGTCCCAAAATGATGGAGAAATGGCCCCAAATGACCCAAAAAGGCACAGTGAAAATGGCCCTAAAGATGACTCAAAAATACCCCATAAAAGGCCCCAAAAACGACCCCAAAATTACTCAAAAATAGCCCCAAAGATGACCCAAAAATGACCCAGAAATGACCCAAAAAAGCCCCCAAAAGGCCACAAAAATGACCCAAAAATGACCTCAAAAATTCCCCCGTAAATGACCCAAAAATGGCCCTGAAATGGCCACAAAAATGGCCCCGATAGTGCCGCAAAAAAGACCAAGAAATAGCCCAAAAATGGCCCAAAAATGACCCAAAAATAAGCCCAAAATAGACTCAAAAAAGGAATCAGAAATTGACCCAAATATGGGCCCTAAATGGCCCCGAAAATGGCCCAGAAATGACTCCAAAAATGACTCCATAAATGGACCCAAAAGTGACCCCAAAATAGCTTAAAAATTGCCAAAACATTCCCAAAAATTCATCCAAAAACACACCAAAAGATGACCCAAGAATGATCCAAAAATAGCCTAAAAATGACCAAAAAATAGCCCCCAAAAAAAACCCAAAAATGGCCCACAAATGATCTAAAAATGATCCAAAACAATGACAGAAAAATGGCCCAAAAATGGCCCAGAAATGGCCCCAAATGTCTCCAAAAATGGCCTAAAAAATGACCAAAAAATGGACCAAAAAATGACGCAAAAATAACATGAAAATGACTCAAAAATAGCCAAAAAATAGCCCCTAAAAGGCCCCATGAACGACCAAAAAATGACCAAAAAATCCCTCCATAAATGACCCAAAAATGACGTAAAAATTGGACAAAAAATGGCCCAAAAATAGACCCAAAATACCTCCAAAAATAACTTGAAAATGACACAAAAAAGCTTAAAAAGAGCCCAAAAATGACCAGAAATGGCCAAAAAATGACCACAAATAGCCCTAAAAAATGACAAAAAACAGCCAAAAATGACAAAAAAAGTATTCCCAGAAAAAGACTCAGAAGGCGCCATAAATGACCCAAAAAAATGGCAACGATATGCCCCGATATGGCCCCAAAATTGGCCAAGAAATGGCCCGAAAATGAATCAGAAATGGCCCCGAAAATGACCAAAAAAAGACCCAAGAATGGGCCCAAAATGGCTCCGAAGGTGGCCCCAAAAATGAACCCCAAAGTGGCCCCAAAATAGTCCAAAATTGACAAAAAAATGGCCCCATAAGTGGTCCAAAAATGACCCAAAAATTGGCCCAAAAGTGACCCAAAAATGGCCGCAAAAATGGCGGCAAAATTGACAAAAAAATGGCCCCAGAAATGGTCCAAAAATAACCCAAAAATTGGCCCAAAAATGACCCCAAAATAGACCTTAACATTTATCCAAAAATGACCCAAAAATGGCCGTAAAATGGTTACAAAACTGGCCATAAAATGACCAAAAATTCACCCCAAAATGACTCTAAAATGGCCTCAAAATTGACCAAAAATGGCCCAAAACAACGACCAAAAATAGCCTCATATATGACCCAAAATGGCCCAAAAATAGCCCCAAATGGCCTCAAAAATGACCCAAAAATGGCCCCAAATTGACCCAAAACTGGCCCTAAAAATGACCAAAAAATGACTCAAAAGTGGGCCCAAAATGGCTCTGAAAATGGCCCTAAAAATGGCCTTAAAAATGACCCAAAAATAGGCCCAGAATAGCCCCAAAAATGCCTCAAAAATTACCCAAAAATAGCCCTAAAAATCACCCCAAAATGGCCCAAAAATAGTGCCCTAAATGACACAAAAATGGCCCTAAAATTACCCAAAAATGGCTCAAAAATGACGGAAAGATAAACACAAAAATGACCCAAAAATGATCCCTGCAACCCACCCACACACACACACCCCACCTACGGAATCTCAAATCGCACTACCACCAACGAATCTTACCCCCCCGCCAAAATAGCACCATAAATGGCCAAAATGGCCCCAGAATGGCCTAAAAAATGCACCAAACAATTTAGAGCCACTACTGCCCTATATACATCGACCAAACACACCATCGAGCGCCCAAGAAATGACACCTAAAATCTAAACTCGGCCAATGCCACACACAAACGAGTATGATCGCGTAGAGAGAGCCCTAAAAATAGCCCCTAAAAGGCCCCCAAAATGGTCCAAAAATAACCCAAAAATTGGCCCAAAATTGACCCAAAAATAGCCCCAAAATGGCCCTAAAAATGGCCTCCCAAATGAGCCAAAATGGGCCGTAAAATAACCCAAAATTCCGCCTATAAATCACTGAAAAATAGGCCCAAAATAGCCCAAAAAATGACCCAAAAATCACCCCAAAATGGCCCATAAATCGCCCAAAAATGACTCAAAAATTGACCCAAATACGGGCCCAAAAGCTCTCCGAAAATCACCCAGAAAAAGTCCTAAAACTAGACCCAAAAACGGCTCAAAAATGACCCAAAAAAGGCCCTAAAATGGCCCCAAGAATGGCCCAAAAATGACCCAAAATTGGCTGTAAAATGATGCAAAACATCCCCAATAAATGACCCAGAAATTGCACCAAAAATAGCCTTTAAAACAGCCCCAAAAAATGACCCAGAAATGGCTCAAAAATGGCCCCAAAATTGACCTAAAAATGGCCCAAAACAATGATCCAAAATTGGCTCAAAAATGGCTCCAAAATAGCCCCTGACATTGCCCAAAAAGACCCAAAAATGACCCAAAATTAAGCCCAAAATAGACTCGAACTACCAACAATGGCCGCCGCGTACCCGGATGTACTCGCGCATGCGCACTTGGTCCCTGAACTACCCAAAATGCCGCCGCAGTACCCGGATTACTCGCGCATGATCAGTACCCCTGAACTACCAGAATGGCCGCCGCATACCCGGATGTACTTTGGCACATGTGCAATTGTCCGAACTACCAAAATGGCCGCCGCAGTGCCCGGATGTACACACAAATGTCCCCAAAAATGATGGAGAAATGGCCCCAAAAATGACCCAAAAAGGCACAGAAATGGCCCTACAGATGACTCAAAAATAGCCCATAAAAGGCCCCAAAAACGACCCAAAAATTACTCAAAAATAGCCCCAAAGATGACCCAAAAATGACCCAGAAATGACCCAAAAAAGCCCCCAAACGGCCACAAAAATGACCCAAAAATGACCTCAAAAATTTCCCCGTAAATGACCCAAAAATGGCCCTGAAATGGCCACAAAAATGGCCCCGATAGTGGCGCAAAAAAGACAAAGAAATAGCCCAAAAATGGCCCAAAAATGACCCAAAAATAAGCCCAAAATAGACTCAAAAAATGAATCAGAAAATGACCCAAATATGGGCCCTAAATGGCCCCGAAAATGGCCCAGAAATGACTCCAAAAATGACTCCATAAATGGACCCAAAAGTGACCCCAAAATAGCTTAAAAATTGCCAAAACATGCCCAAAAATTCATCCAAAAACACACCCAAAGATGACCCAAGAATGATCCAAAAATAGCCTAAAAAGGACCAAAAAATAGCCCCCAAAAAAACCCCAAAAATGGCCCACAAATGATCTAAAAATGATCCAAAACAATGACAGAAAAATGGCCCAAAAATGGCCCAGAAATGGCCCCAAATGTCTCCAAAAATGGCCTAAAAAATGACCAAAAAATGGACCAAAAAAAGACGCAAAAATAACATGAAAATGACTCAAAAAAAGCCCAAAAAATAGCCCCTAAAAGGCCCCATGAACGACCAAAAAATGACCAAAAAATCCCTCCATAAATGACCAAAAAATGACGTAAAAATTGGACAAAAAATGGCCCAAAAATAGACCCAAAATACCTCCAAAAATAACCTGAAAATGACACAAAAAGCTTAAAAATAGCCCCAAAAATGACCCAGAAATGGCCCAAAAATGACCCAAAATAGCCCTAAAAATGACCAAAAACAGGCCCAAAAATGACCAAAAATATCCAAAAAAGACTCACAGAAGGGCCATAAATGACCCAAAAAATGGCAACGATATCCCCGAATAGGCCCCCAAATGGCGCCAAGAAATGGCCCGAATAGATGATCAGAAATGGCCGAAATGACCAAAAAAAGACCCAAGAATGGCCCAAATGGCTTCCGAAGGTGCCCCAAAATGAACCCATAGTGGCCCCAACAATAGTCCAAAATTGACAACCAACACAATGCCCCACTAAGTGGTCCCAAAATGACCCAAAAATTGCGCCCAAAAAAGTGACCAAAAATGCGCAAAAACATTGCGCAAAATGACAAAAAATGCCCCAGAGAAATGTCCAAAATATAACCCAAAAATTGGCCCAAAAATGACCCCAAAATAGACCTTAACATTTATCCAAAAATGACCCAAAAATGGCCGTAAAATGGTTACAAAACTGGCCATAAAATGACCAAAAATTCACCCCAAAAATGACTCTACAATGGCCTCAAAATTGACCAAAAATGGCCCAAAACAACGACCAAAAATAGCCTCATATATGACCCAAAATGGCCCAAAAATAGCCCCAAAATGGCCTCAAAAATGACCCAAAAATGGCCCCAAATTGACCCAAAACTGGCCCTAAAAATGACCAAAAATTGACTCAAAAGTGGGCCCAAATTGGCTCTGAAAATGGCCCTAAAAATGGCCTTAAAAATGACCCAAAAATAGGCCCAGAATAGCCCCAAAAATGGCTCAAAAATTACCCAAAAATAGCCCTAAAAATCACCCCAAAATGGCCCAAAAAAAGTGCCCTAAATGACACAAAAATGGCCCTAAAATTACCCAAAAATGGCTCAAAAATGACGGAAAGATAAACACAAAAATGACCCAAAATGATCCCAAAATAGCACCATAAATGGCCCCAAAAATGGCCCCCAGAATGGCCCTAAAAATGCCTCAAAATGCCATTAAAATGATCTAAAATTCCCCTATAAATGACCCCAAACAAGGCTCGAAATAGCCCCAAGAAATGACCTAAAAATGACCCAAAATGGCCCAAAAATTGCCCAAAAAATAGACCCTAAAAGGCCCTAAAAATAGCCCCTAAAAGGCCCCCAAAATGGTCCAAAAATAACCCAAAAATTGGCCCAAAATTGACCCAAAAATAGCCCCAAAATGGCCCTAAAAATGGCCTCCAAAATGAGCAAAAATGGGCCGTAAAATAACCCAAAATTCCGCCTATAAATCACTGAAAAATAGGCCCAAAATACCCCAAAAAATGACCCAAAAATCACCCCAAAATGGCCCATAAATCGCCCAAAAATGACTCAAAAATTGACCCAAATACGGGCCCAAAAGCTCTCCGAAAATCACCCAGAAATAGTCCTAAAACTAGACCCAAAAACGGCTCAAAAATGACCCAAAAAAGGCCCAAAAAGGGCCCCACAAATGGCCCAAAAATGACCCAATTGGCCTGTAACAATGATGCAATGAATCATACCCAATTAAATGACCAGAAATTGCCACCAAAAATAGCCTTTAAAACAGCCCCAAAAATGACCAGAAATGTGCTACAAAATGGCCCAAAATTGACCTAAAATGGCCCAAACCTACAATGATCCAAAAAAATGCTCAAAAATGCGCAACCAAATTAGCCCTGAAATTGCCAAAAAGACCAAAATGACCCAAAATCTAAGCCAAAAATAGACTCGAAACCACCAAAATGCCGCCGCAGTACACCGGATTACTCCCGCGCATGCGCACTTTCCGAACTACCAAAATGGCGCCGCAGTTAACCCGGCATGACTCCGCGCCATGCCCTCATAATCCCTGAACTACCAAATGGCCGCCGCAGTACCCGGATGTACTTGGCCGCATGGCTGCAATCTGTCCCGAACTACCAAACGATGGCCGCCGCAGTGCCCGGATGTACACACAAATGTCCCAAAAATTGATGGAGAAATGGCCCCAAAAATGACCAAAAAAGGCACAGAAATGGCCCTAAAGATGACTCAAAAATAGCCCATAAAAGGCCCCAAAAACGACCCAAAAATTACTCAAAAATAGCCCCAAAGATGACCCAAAAATGACCCAGAAATGACCAAAAAAGCCCCCAAAAGGCCACAAAAATGACCCAAAAATGACCTCAAAAATTCCCCCGTAAATGACCCAAAAATGGCCCTGAAATGGCCACAAAATGGCCCCGATAGTGGCGCAAAAAAGACCAAGAAATAGCCCAAAAATGGCCCAAAAATGACCCAAAAATAAGCCCAAAATAGACTCAAAAAATGAATCAGAAATTGACCCAAATATGGGCCCTAAATGGCCCCGAAAATGGCCCAGAAACGACTTCAAAAATGACTCCATAAATGGACCCAAAAGTGACCCCAAAATAGCTTAAAAATTGCCAAAACATGCCCAAAAATTCATCCAAAAACACACCCCAAGATGACCCAAGAATGATCCAAAAATAGCCTAAAAATGACCAAAAAATAGCCCCCAAAAAAACCCCAAAAATGGCCCACAAATGATCTAAAAATGATCCAAAACAATGACAGAAAAATGGCCCAAAAATGGCCCAGAAATGGCCCCAAATGTCTCCAAAAATGGCCTAAAATGACCAAAATTGGACCAAAAAATGACGCAAAACATACATGGAAAATGACTCAAAAATAGCCCAAAAAAATAGCCCTAAAGGCCCCATACGACCAAAAAATGCACCAAAAAATCCCCATAAATGACCCAAAAATGACTTAAAAATTGGACAAAAAATGGCCAAAAAATAGACCCAAAATACCTCAAAAAATAACCTGAAAATGACACAAAAAAGCTTAAAAATAGCCCCAAAAATGACCCAGAAATGGCCCAAAAATGACCCAAAAATAGCCCTAAAAATGAACAAAAAACAGCCCAAAAAATACCAAAAAAATATCCCAAAAAAGACTCAAGAAGGCCCATAAATGACCAAAATGCAACGATATGCCGAATATGCCCCAAAATGGCCAGAAAGGCCCGAAAAATGAATCAGAAATGGCCCCGAAAATTGGACAAAAAAAGGACCCAAGAATGGCCAAAATGGCTCCGGAAGGTGCCCCAAAATGACCCCAAAAGTGGCCCAAAATTAGTCAAAATTGGACAAAAAAATGGCCCCATAAGTGGTCCAAAAAGACCAAAAATTGGCCAAAGGACCCAAAGAATGCGCCAAAAATGGCCGCAAAATTGACAAAAAAATGGCCCCAGAAATGGTCCAAAAATAACCCAAAAATTGGCCCAAAAATGACCCCAAAATAGACCTTAACATTTATCCAAAAATGACCCAAAAATGGCCGTAAAATGGTTACAAAACTGGCCATAAAATGACCAAAAATTCACCCCAAAAATGACTCTAAAATGGCCTCAAAATTGACCAAAAATGGCCCAAAACAACGACCAAAAATAGCCTCATATATGACCCAAAATGGCCCAAAAATAGCCCCAAAATGGCCTCAAAAATGACCCAAAAATGGCCCCAAATTGACCCAAAACTGGCCCTAAAAATGACCAAAAAATGACTCAAAAGTGGGCCCAAAATGGCTCTGAAAATGGCCCTAAAAATGGCCTTAAAAATGACCCAAAAATAGGCCCAGAATAGCCCCAAAAATGGCTCAAAAATTACCCAAAAATAGCCCTAAAAATCACCCCAAAATGGCCCAAAAATAGTGCCCTAAATGACACAAAAATGGCCCTAAAATTACCCAAAAATGGCTCAAAAATGACGGAAAGATAAACACAAAAATGACCCAAAATGATCCCAAAATAGCACCATAAATGGCCCCAAAAATGGCCCCAAGAATGGCCCTAAAAATGACTCAAAATTGGCCATAAAATGATCTAAAATTTCCCCTATAAATGACCCCAAACAAGGCTCGAAATAGCCCCAAGAAATGACCTAAAAATGACCCAAAATGGCCCAAAAATTGCCCAAAAAATAGACCCTAAAAGGCCCTAAAAATAGCCCCTAAAAGGCCCCCAAAATGGTCCAAAAATAACCCAAAAATTGGCCCAAAATTGACCCAAAAATAGCCCCAAAATGGCCCTAAAAATGGCCTCCAAAATGAGCCAAAATGGGCCGTAAAATAACCCAAAATTCCGCCTATAAATCACTGAAAATAGGCCCAAAATAGCCCAAAAAATGACCCAAAAATCACCCCAAAATGGCCCATAAATCGCCCAAAAATGACTCAAAAATTGACCCAAATACGGGCCCAAAAGCTCTCCGAAAATCACCCAGAAATAGTCCTAAAACTAGACCCAAAAACGGCTCAAAAATGACCCAAAAAAGGCCCTAAAAGGGCCCCAAAAATGGCCCAAAAATGACCCAAAATTGGCTGTAAAATGATGCAAAACATCCCCAATAAATGACCCAGAAATTGCACCAAAAATAGCCTTTAAAACAGCCCCAAAAAATGACCCAGAAATGGCTCAAAAATGGCCCCAAAATTGACCTAAAAATGGCCCAAAACAATGATCCAAAAATGGCTCTAAAATGGCTCCAAAATAGCCCCTGAAATTGCCCAAAAAAGACCCAAAAATGACCCAAAATTAAGCCCAAAATAGACTCGAACTACCAAAATGGCCGCCGCAGTACCCGGATGTACTCGGCGCATGCGCACTTGGTCCCGAACTACCAAAATGGCCGCCGCAGTGCCCGGATGTACTCGGCGCATGCGCACTTGGTCCCGAACTACCAAAATGGCCGCCGCAGTGCCCGGATGTACTCCGCACATGCGTACTACGCCTCCGGACTCCCAATATGGCTGCCGCAGTGCCCGGATTTACTCGGCGCATGCGCATTGTCCTGAACCACCAAAATGGCCCGCCGCAGTGCCCGGATGTTACTCGCGAACATGCCATTGGTCCCCGACTCCAAAATGGCCGCCGCAGTGCCGGCATGTACTCGCGCATGCGCAGTGGTCCCGAACTACCAAAATTGCCGCCGCAGTACCCGGATGTACTCGGCGCATGCGCAATTGGTCCCGAACAACCAAAATGGCCAGCCGCAGTGCCCGAATGTACTCCGCGCATGCGCACTTGGTCCCGAACTACCAAAATGGCCGCCGCAGTACCCGGATGTACTCGGCGCATGCGCACTTGGTCCCGAACTACCAAGATGGCCGCCGCAGTGCCGGAATGTACTCGGCGCATGCGCACTTAGTCCCGAACAACCAAAATGGCCGCCGCATTGCCTGAATGTACTCCGCACATGCGCAATTGGTCCCGAACTCCCAAAATGGCCGCCGCAGTGCCCGGATGTACTCGGCGCATGCGCAATTGGTCCCCGAATTAACCAAAATGGCCGCCGCAGTGACCGGATGTACTCGGCGCCATGCGCATTGGTCCCCGAACTACCAAAATGGCGCCGAAGTGCCCGGATGTACTCCGCGCATAGCTAGTAAGCCCTGAACTAACCAAAATTGCCGCCGCAGTATCCCGATGTATCGCGCATGCGCAAATTGGTCCGAACCACCAAAATGGCGCCCGCAAGTGCCTGGATGTACTCGGCGCCATGCGCAAATTGGTCCCGAACTTTCCAAATGGCCGCCGCAGTGGCCCGGATGTACTCGGCGCATGCGCACTTGGTCCCGAACTACCAAAATGGCCGCCGCAGTGCCCGGATGTACTCCGGCGCATGCGCAGTTTGCCCCGAACTACCAAAATGGCCGCCGCAGTGCCCGGATGTACTCGGCGCATGCGCAATTGGTCCCGAACTACCAAAATGGCCGCCGCAGTGCCCGGATGTACACACAAATGTCCCCAAAAATGATGGAGAAATGGCCCCAAAAATGACCCAAAAAGGCACAGAAATGGCCCTAAAGATGACTCAAAAATAGCCCATAAAAGGCCCCAAAAACGACCCAAAAATTACTCAAAAATAGCCCCAAAGATGACCCAAAAATGACCCAGAAATGACCCAAAAAAGCCCCCAAAAGGCCACAAAAATGACCCAAAAATGACCTCAAAAATTCCCCCGTAAATGACCCAAAAATGGCCCTGAAATGGCCACAAAAATGGCCCCGATAGTGGCGCAAAAAAGACCAAGAAATAGCCCAAAAATGGCCCAAAAATGACCCAAAAATAAGCCCAAAATAGACTCAAAAAATGAATCAGAAATTGACCCAAATATGGGCCCTAAATGGCCCCGAAAATGGCCCAGAAATGACTCCAAAAATGACTCCATAAATGGACCCAAAAGTGACCCCAAAATAGCTTAAAAATTGCCAAAACATGCCCAAAAATTCATCCAAAAACACACCCAAAGATGACCCAAGAATGATCCAAAAATAGCCTAAAAATGACCAAAAAATAGCCCCCAAAAAAACCCCAAAAATGGCCCACAAATGATCTAAAAATGATCCAAAACAATGACAGAAAAATGGCCCAAAAATGGCCCAGAAATGGCCCCAAATGTCTCCAAAAATGGCCTAAAAAATGACCAAAAAATGGACCAAAAAATGACGCAAAAATAACATGAAAATGACTCAAAAATAGCCCAAAAAATAGCCCCTAAAAGGCCCCATGAACGACCAAAAAATGACCAAAAAATCCCTCCATAAATGACCCAAAAATGACGTAAAAATTGGACAAAAAATGGCCAAAAAATAGACCCAAAATAACTCCAAAAATAACCTGAAAATGACACAAAAAAGCTTAAAAATAGCCCCAAAAATGACCCAGAAATGGCCCAAAAATGACCCAAAAATAGCCCTAAAAATGACCACAAAACAGCCCAAAATGACCAAAAAAATATCCCAAAAAAGACTCAAGAAGGGCCCATAAATGACCCAAAAAATGGCAACGATATGCCCCCGAATATGGCCCCAAAATTGGCCAAGAAATGGCCCTGAAAATGAATCAGAAATGGCCCCGAAAATGACCAAAAAAAGACCCAAGAATGGGCCCAAAATGGCTCCGAAGGTGGCCCCAAAAATGAACCCCAAAGTGGCCCCAAAATAGTCCAAAATTGACAAAAAAATGGCCCCATAAGTGGTCCAAAAATGACCCAAAAATTGGCCCAAAAGTGACCCAAAAATGGCCGCAAAAATGGCCGCAAAATTGACAAAAAAATGGCCCCAGAAATGGTCCAAAAATAACCCAAAAATTGGCCCAAAAATGACCCCAAAATAGACCTTAACATTTATCCAAAAATGACCCAAAAATGGCCGTAAAATGGTTACAAAACTGGCCATAAAATGACCAAAAATTCACCCCAAAAATGACTCTAAAATGGCCTCAAAATTGACCAAAAATGGCCCAAAACAACGACCAAAAATAGCCTCATATATGACCCAAAATGGCCCAAAAATAGCCCCAAAATGGCCTCAAAAATGACCCAAAAATGGCCCCAAATTGACCCAAAACTGGCCCTAAAAATGACCAAAAAATGACTCAAAAGTGGGCCCAAAATGGCTCTGAAAATGGCCCTAAAAATGGCCTTAAAAATGACCCAAAAATAGGCCCAGAATAGCCCCAAAATGGCTCAAAAATTACCCAAAAATAGCCCTAAAAATCACCCCAAAATGGCCCAAAAATAGTGCCCTAAATGACACAAAAATGGCCCTAAAATTACCCAAAAATGGCTCAAAATGACGGAAAGATAAACACAAAAATGACCCAAAATGATCCCAAAATAGCACCATAAATGGCCCCAAAAATGGCCCCAAGAATGGCCCTAAAAATGACTCAAAATTGGCCATAAAATGATCTAAAATTTCCCCTATAAATGACCCCAAACAAGGCTCGAAATAGCCCCAAGAAATGACCTAAAAATGACCCAAAATGGCCCAAAAATTGCCCAAAAATAGACCCTAAAAGGCCCTAAAAATAGCCCCTAAAAGGCCCCCAAAATGGTCCAAAAATAACCCAAAAATTGGCCCAAAATTGACCCAAAAATAGCCCCAAAATGGCCCTAAAAATGGCCTCCAAAATGAGCCAAAATGGGCCGTAAAATAACCCAAAATTCCGCCTATAAATCACTGAAAAATAGGCCCAAAATAGCCCAAAAAATGACCCAAAAATCACCCCAAAATGGCCCATAAATCGCCCAAAAATGACTCAAAAATTGACCCAAATACGGGCCCAAAAGCTCTCCGAAAATCACCCAGAAATAGTCCTAAAACTAGACCCAAAAACGGCTCAAAAATGACCCAAAAAAGGCCCTAAAAGGGCCCCAAAAATGGCCCAAAAATGACCCAAAATTGGCTGTAAAATGATGCAAAACATCCCCAATAAATGACCAGAAATTGCACCAAAAATAGCCTTTAAAACAGCCCCAAAAAATGACCCAGAAATGGCTCAAAAATGGCCCCAAAATTGACCTAAAAATGGCCCAAAACAATGATCCAAAAATGGCTCAAAAATGGCTCCAAAATAGCCCCTGAAATTGCCCAAAAAAGACCCAAAAATGACCCAAAATTAAGCCCAAAATAGACTCGAACTACCAAAATGGCCGCCGCAGTACCCGGATGTACTCGGCGCATGCGCACTTGGTCGAATACCAAATGCCGCCGCAGATGCCCGATGTTACTTCGCACCATGCGTACTACGCCTCCGGACTCCAATATGCTGCGCCAGTGCCCGGATGT